>BMAO01022277.1:0-99529 GCA_019973975.1 Trichonephila clavata | reverse complement strand
TAAACGTTTATTCAAGAAATAAAACTATGCATATGTATAATGTAGGAAGGCACATGTGCGTATTTATTCCTTACATATTCACCATAATTATGGAGGTATTTGTTCCATCGGTAAAACGAAACCATCGTAGAAATCATCGTCAAGGTTGTGCAACCACGTCAAGATGATTTACTCTACCTCATCATCGGTTTTGAATGCTGACCTTCTGAAAGTTTCTTTTTAGATCTAAAGAGATAGAAATACTTTGGTGAGAGGTCGGGACTGTAAGAAGGGTGATCCAACACTTCCCACCGAAAAGCTAATAATTATTATAACATATAATTAAATATTATCCTTTTTTGGTCTGACTGATAAAATGTTATAAATAATTTTTACCGTAAATTAATAAGCTATCTCCATATGCAAAGCATTTGTTTCTGAACCCTTTATTTTTCTAAAAAGAGATACAAATTTAGTTTTTTTAAAGAAAAATGTGCGTACAGCTTACTCGCGTTGATTTAAGAAAAATGATAACAAACTCACACGTTATTAAAAATATTATTTATCTAAAAAAATCATGCTCAAATTTTAAACATGATTTACTCGTCAAAGCTTTATTAACTTCGAATTTAGGTTTTTTAAATTGATATTAAATATTTATCGAGCAAGGATAACGTTAATATGATAATGTAAATAATTAAAAAAAATTATTATATGTTTATTGAACAGACCATTATGTCGAAATATGTTACTCCAAGATGTTACTATGAATTAGAAGGTAAATGAGCCAAATTCATGATGATCTTATAAATATACAATAATGTGTTCTCCAGTAAATTCAAAACTGATACAGAACTTGTCCTTTTTTTACTTTTACAATATAAGTAGAATTTCAAGTTAGATGAATGAGTAAGGATACTTAAGTATTAAGATTCCTTTAAAAATTTTTAATAACACATTATACATGTATTTTTAAATAAATGACACTTTGCTCACCTATGTGTATTATTGTTAAAAATGCATACATTTTAAAAGAAAGTTTTTCCAAAAAGTAAAGAAATGGCAACAGCAAAGTGCATGATTGCATACACCATTGGACTCTGACATCACATGAGCTTTCATTATTGAACCTAAAATTAAATTAGAGCTTCTTATTTTTCAATCTTTAACGGTAAAGATGCTTTCTTCAAACCTAATCGTCTCTTTTCAAATATTCTTACTATTTTGGTATTGGCTGTACGTATGTAAATATTGGCTCAGAAAATTTAAATTAATTTCGAAATAACTATGATCAAGGATGAGACAAAATTTCGTATGTAATCAAGAAGTTTTAAGACTGTAGAAAAGTAAAATTTGAAATAGTAGATTTTTATAAAGTAGTTGATTAATTTGCATTATCAATGGCAAGAAAAATGTATACATAAAATTTAATTGTATGAATTATTTATAGTATTGTATTATTATTAATAAATATGTCTACGTAATATGTAATATGTTTTATTTTGTCAATACTTAAAGCTTCAAGTTTTTAAAACAGTTCTTAAATATGTAAAAAATAAACAATACCTTTTTAACTAATTCTAGATAAACGTATGTACTGACACAGGTGACCACGGTAACAAAGTGGTTCTCGCCCTTTCGAATTGGTCATGGTCTGTGAAAGGACTGTGGAGACTCAAGTCTGAGTCTTGATGCCACTGAAGGTCCACCGTATTCAGGTACAAAGTTCTCACGTTAGCGGGATGTGGAAATTTCGGAGATTGAGTAGCCAACTTAAGTGTTGCCCTAGTAACTTAACAGAAGGTTTAAAATTACCGGTCCATTGCCAATAGGCCTGTTATTGCTTTAGGATGCGAGGATAATAAAAAATTAAATCGAAGTGACACAAAAACATTTTGAAATCCAATTGTAAACTTGGTCTGAAATTGAAAGCCTAACCTGAGCTTGTGTGCTTATTTATTCCGAAAAACAGTACAGTGTTTTGCTAAAGCACTGCTAGAAAAGGATTACTCATACTATATTAAAGAGATTTTTAAAGTAAATACTTCATTCTATTTTTATTTGCATAATATTCTTATTACAAATATATATATTCTGCATATAAAATATAACTAAGTGTTTTTTTGTAGGGGAAGTGCTCCAAAAAGGTAAAATGGGCCGGATAACATATATGTTCACAATGCCACTGATCCACACTGGCGCCAGATCTTTGAAATTCGATAAATCTGGCGTACATCAGCCTACAAATTGGCGAATCTTGAATGGATCCAGAACTGGAACCTAGATAAAAGCAAAGTTTGCCATGACTTCACTATCATAACTACTTGGCTACAGTAGACACACTAAAGATCTTAAGTTTTACCCACAAAATGTTGTATATATAACACTAAATTATCAAATTGTGTGAATACACAATCGTAAATAAGTCTTTAGCCATCCTTTTGGACTTTCACCCACGGATTTCCATAGATTTTAGGAAGTAAATGAAAAGCAATACCCTCGCTGAAAACAGCTCTCTTTCAACCAATGAGAATCAATGCTGCACCAATCCAAAATAAACACACATGTTTGCAGGAAGGTACAAATTAAATACAATAGGTGCACAGAGAGCAACGTAATCTCGGATTCCACTGTTTGACTTGGCAATCACTGGGCCTAACGGACTCTGTGTTTTCATTGAATGTCCTCTCAAACAGTGATATATGTTTATGTTAAATTCTAAACTATATGAAATACATTGACATAGTTTAAACTAAATAGAGGGTGTTGTGTAAAAAAACTAAATTTGAACTTTTATAATAAAATTTCTGATATCTTACTCATCATCTAGACATTCAGCAGTGATAATCTACAAATTCTACTCTTTATTAAATTACCCTCAAAATTGGTTTTTGAAAAGTTTTTCCCTGTTTATTATATCAACTCTTAAGCCTCATTCATATTCCAAGTGTTATATTCTTTCATAATTTTCAAGAAAATTTGATAAATGATTGCTCTTAATGCCTGAGGTGAAAAATAAAGAATCAATTATCTTTTCAGTGGGTAAAAAGTATATGGCATCTTTCCATAAATGAAAGAAATTGCAATAGATACCTTTATGCTCTGGCAGAAAAAAATTCGTAGCCATCCCCAGGTGAAGTATTTTAAGAGGAAAAAAAAAAAGTCAAAAAAGAAAATTCTGACTGAAGTTGTTATTTGATCTCGATTCCAAGACAATAGGGTCATCAAGTAATATATTTCCAATTCGGCTTAAGGAAGGAATGACCCTATCCTTTTCCCCCCATATTTTTCTCTTTTCGCTGCCTTTCGTTTCAACTTCTGCAATTTTCATCCCGTCTTTCTTCCACAAACTATCCATGAGATCACTTTCAGTTTATCCTCCACTTTCAAGTCGAAAATAAAATTTGAAAAAGAAAAATCGTTTTAGTCTAAGATGGTGGAAATTTTTCACAGAACAGATTTATACATTTTCTGACTTATATGTATATATATACCTCAGTTGAAGTTAATTCTAATAGAGTTTTTATATACTTTTACAATATTGGATTGTTTTTCTTACAAATATTATTAGAATACTTTTGAGCATCACAGAATGCTAGAATTTTTGCTTCTTAGGATAATTACAAGAAAAATAAAGAAATCTGGTAGTTAAAAGGGGAATCTTGAAAGTAAAACAAATAATGACAGAATGTTTCTTCAAATTTTATTGAAAATCTAAAATAATTGCAGTTATATATTTTTGTGAACTTTTTTCTATCAAATTAAATTTTACTAATGATTTTATTATACAGACTATATTTGATTTCAATTCTTACTATGCTATAAATTTTAATCCAGCTCACTTTTGAATAATTACAACTATGCTTTTATGAATAAAAGAGAAAATATAAGCATTATAGAAATTCACAAAATTCAGTATTTTCCCCCCCAGAATTTAGAAAAGTGTCTTCCGCCATAATGTAAAAAGATGTTTTGATTGTTCAATATATGATTTTTTAAAAGCATTCATAATTGGGATATTTTTGTTAAGTTCAATTTAATATTATTCTTACATCATATGCTAAGTATATATATATATATATATATATATATATGTATATGTGTAAATGAAAAAAAAATTCTGTACCAATGTTAGAACCGAGCTTTGTTAAATATTATGAAAATTTCTGGGGTACTCAATAATTTCACTTACAAAAATGATTTCATTTGAAAAAAAAAAATAGAATTTATTAAGCGGTAAGGCAATAAAACATATAAAAGTATATCCTGCAATGATAATTACATAGATGCATGCAATAAAAAACTTATGAAAAAAAATTGATTATTTAAATTGTGCAAGTTTACCAAAAAAAAGTAAATAAAGTTAAATGAAATAATTTTAGCAATTTGAATATTATTGTATCTGAAAGAAATTGGAATCCGCTATTATTATTTCATCTTTTTTCTGTGTGTTTATTTAAATTATAAAATATATATATATCAGAACACACACACAGTTTTAAAAAGATCATACAAATTCATATATTTTAAAGATGCCGATTGCAGCCGCGTAAAGAGCGATACAGTATAATTTTAAGGAATAATTTTCAAATACTTTTTTTATCTTAAGTATATGTTTTTAGGTACTTTCATACAATATGGATAGTGGCCGGATAACAACTTTCTAAATTATTAATCTTATAAAGATACACCTAACGCTCAATACACATATTTGCTTTCAAATATAATTTCATTTTTTGAATTTTTTTATTCTCTTTAAGCCATTTTTTCCCCCAGTATATCATTATTTTACATAAAATTACATTTTTCTTATTTTCTTCATAATAACACAAATATATATATATATATATATTTTTACTTACTTATAAAAAGTTACCCAACATTTTACGTTATTAATTATTTATATAATATATCTAACATTTTATTTATTGCCACAGTAGCAAAGTGGTCAGGGTCACGAATTCGTGACCAGTGTTGTCGAGTCATAGGTTCAATTCCTGATGCCACTGAAGATTTGCTGGGTAGAGGAACTGGTGCACGCTAATTAGTCGTGGGTCAAAGTCATCATGAGCCAGCTCAGATATCGTCCTCATCACGTGAAAGATTTTCTAAAATTACGAAGTCTTTCACCAATAGTCATAGCGTAGTTTTAAAGTGAGATCTTGATAAGCACTTACACACTAGATTATTATTTAAAATTTTGATATGTTATTTTTATGAATCCGGACGAGTTAGATTTTGAAAAAAAATGCAAATAACATAGTATGACGTTTAAGATAAATAAATGTAGCGTGATATTTATTAAATTAAATATTTAGTTTATTTACGTCACAGCTATTAATTACCATATATACATTGGAGTTAGTAAAAAATTGTTTAGATTATTAGATTGCAAGTTCAGTTGCTTGTGAGGGAGGAAGTCACATCCATCTCTGTGAAAGTTTTAAACGTCTCTCTCTCTCTGATCTTTCTAGGGTATTCGGGATGATAACGGTCGGCCCGTTTATTCTTGAGTTACATCCGGTTCGTGGACGGATTAGGGGGTTCCTCGTGGCGTCAAAGGTAGCCAAGACTATGTCCAAGACAAGACCGCGCAATATTTTAAGGGTACAGGTGTTCATTGAACGTGGTGATCATATCCACAAAAAGAAACCGATTTACAACTGTGTGGCGGGTAACGTTACAATAGAAAGTATTTGTTAGAACACAATGTCTCGGTGTGTTTAAAATTTATAATTTTCAAAATATAACTCAAATCATCTTAGAATATCATTTTTGATTTAGTTCATAATTCGTTACTTTGTACCAATTAATATCTAGATCCCTAGATAAAATTTAGTACGAGTTTTTCGTCCAGCCTTAATGTGACTCAATAGCTAATTCCCGAACCGTTCGGTTTAGATATGTACTTTCTATTTAAAAAATGTTTTAAAACAGATAAAGAATGTTTTTACGTGCTTTTCGAACCAAAAAACCCATTTAGAAAAAAATTTTAAAAAATTATTTTTAAACGGTCTCCAGGCCCTATAACTTATATTTAGGAAAAAAAATGCAGTACACAAAAACAAAGTAAACACAGAAAGTTTCATTTAATTACGATAAAAACTGGCCGAGTTATGGAACTTTGAAAATCATACATTCTATCCTTTTTCTGTGGTATTTTCAAGAAGCTAGTAAGGGGCCGTTTCCAAAGTAAAATTAGCTGGAACTCTGCTAGGAAACCTTTGCTCTTGCACGTCACTCTTATGTAAATCATTTTTAAATTTAAAAGCATACGTTAATAATACAACCATTGAGTACTTAAGAAATAAAATTTATTCTGTGTACGTGTAAAACGTAGAAAAAATAAAATATTTTGGACGAAAAAAACATTTTAAAAGCAGTTCCAAAAAAAAAAATAGACTTCTATGCTGCGGCTTCAGTCTGATTTGCTGCGTTTTTGCTGATCATGAAGAACGTTAAAAAAAAATCTGTTGTGTAGCATACAGTCGTATTCTAATATTAGGAATTCTAGTACGGGAGAACGAGATGTATACAAATGAAGAATACTGCGAAATGGTACTGTTTTATGGGCAGTGTAATAGAAATAAGAGAGAGGTGGCAACACTTTATGCCATTAAATTTCCCATTCGAAGGCATCCATCTTATTGCACAATTGCCCGTGCTGTTCAGCGCTTGTATAAAACTGGGAATTGCAATAGACGTATTCCCTGCTTCGTGCCTTCACCATTATTTAATTTAATTTGGTCATTCTGATATAATAAAGACCCTGATTGATGATTGGCGCATCATTCCACATTATGCAATAATTTGAACGGCAAATCCTGTATTATTTTGCTGCTATTTGTTAAGACAAGGTGTTTTATATAATCTTTTCGGTACAAGTTGTATTTCTTTAATTTAATTTTTATTGTTTGCTACCCAGCAATACAAATTGTCAATCTATGATGTTTACTACAATGTTTTGATTTTCTATGATGTTTTTTTTTTTTTTTGCTCTTTCTGTAGATAGGGAATTACTGTTCTCTAAATTCAATCTATATACGACCCCCTTTTCTGAGCAACTCGGATGCTTCAAATTTATGTAGGCATGACTCGGTCAGTTTTTATCGTAATAAAATGAAACTTTTTGTGTTTACTTTGTTTTTGTGTACTGCGTCTTTTTCTAAGTACAAGTGATAGGACCTGGGGACCGTATAAAAATTTAATTTTTGTAATTTTTTTTTGTAAATGGGTTTTTTGTTTTTAAAAGCACGTAGAAACATTCTTTAATTTTTAAAAACATTTTTCAAATTGGAAGTACATATCTAAACCGAATGGTTCGGGAATCAGCTATTGGGTCACATCCTCGTGGACAAAAATAAATAGAACCTAAAAAATTAAAGAAAACTGAGTTTTTAAAATTTACTCTTGAAGGAAAAAGTTTCCCTTAAACTTATCACAAAAGAAGTTTGAAAAGTTCCTTTCAAAGAAAAGTTAAAAGGAAAAATACATGCAAGCAAATTTTCTCGGGCACTTTTCAAAATGTCTTAACGAACGAAATGGCATCAATGACAGGATTCATTACTTACCGTCTCTTCACTTTAACCAACATCACTAATATTTATAGATTCCGGCTTAGAAACAACGACGATGACATTAAATTCTGAAAAAGTACATATTTTCGTATTTGGGTAGATGTATGTTGGAGCACATTTCATACTTGAAGCATCAATCAGCGGAAAATATTATCATTAATGGGAAATATCCCAATAAAATTTCTGTTCATGTCTCATGAAAATATTCAGGAAAAACTTATATAAACGTTTATATCAATCTTCAATAGAATATCAAAAAATCTATACTAATTTCTTTTGTTTTAAGTCATATTGAAAATGTTTTTCATTTTAGGTGAGAATTATTTTCAGCTTTATAGCTGTAATATATCTTTTTTTAATAATTTTATACGCAACAATAAAAAAAAAAGTGTCAGTGTTCAAATTTTTTAAACTCCTACAAATAGCATGAGATATCAAAAATAAGTTCCAGCTAATTATTTATTAATTTAAAATGATGTATTTTACAAAATTGTTGGATTTAGTAAAATCTAAAATAAGTACGTTAACAATATATAACTTATAAAAAGTACAGAAGGTAATAAATGCCAAAGATTCAAAACAAAAATAAATAAATAAATAAAAAGGTTAGCTAAATTTTAGTTAAAAAGAACTAATTCTCTTGGGCATTCAAGTACTATAATTAGTTTTTTTCAGAAATAAAAATATTTGATTAAAAATTAGAACTACATCATGGTATTTCGAACAATATGAATAGTTTTGTTATTGAAAATGTTTTCCATAACATCGCAATAAAATATCAAGTACAGCTATAATAACAAAACATCAGTTTATGATTTCACATCCATATTGAATGCACAACAATGATACAACTAAAAGAACATCTAGTGTTCTAGACAATATAAATCTATATAGGTATGTCTATATATAGAGACAAAGTATAAAATGTTTAAGAACCATTAATTTCTATACCTAATATTTTGTTTTTAATCAAATAACCTCATTTCTAAAAATGGAAACTCATGAAATATTTTTTAAAAAATGAAAACTCGTTAAAATAGGATAATAGAAAGAAATTAAGATATTGAAGAAAAGTAGAGATTAGTGAAAAGGAAGTAGAACTTAACATATTTTGTGATAAATATTAGAACGTAAAACGAAAAAAATATTTTCTTAATTCTCGCATATATTACTTTAACATTTTTTTGAAACCTGTAAGAGTAATATATTTTAGTATTTTAATCAAAACAAAACCCAATTTAAAATTAAACACACCCCGCAATATTGTAATGCAAAAAATACAAGCTCTCTTAAATTAAAGCATATATCTTTTACTTTTTTCTAAAACTATTTCCTCTATGATAGCTTAACATAAAAGTATAAGTATTATATCAGAAATACGAGAATTTTCTCTGAATGAATTTTAATACAATATTTAAATGGCTCCCTTTTGAAATGCATAATGAAAGGTTCCTAACATAGAATTCGCTTAAATATCGAGGATTTAAAAGTATTTAAAAATTTTTTCTCTAACGGATGCAAATATTTTATTTTTGAATCAATTTCATGCTTCACAATAACCTCTTAATTCAGAATTTTAATATGAAATGCAGACATCCTAAAATATAAAATAACTATTCCAGTCAACGATTATTAAGACTCTCCATTATATTTTCCTTTAGGCGACGAAAACACGAATCTTTCCTTATAAAGTAGAAAGAAAACATTAAAGAAAAAGAATGCTAGCAAAAAAAAAAAAAAAAAAAAAAAAAAAACAAGACTAAATATTTACCAAATCATTACCATTTCTTTAATAAATTGAGAGGTTTTCTGAAAGTCTGCGCCTGATAAGGATTAAATATCTTATTTTGATCACAAGATGATTATGAATGCTGGCAATTACTGCATATGCTTCAAAAATCTGGGATTTAGAAGTATTTTATTTTTTATGCTTTGGCTTAAATGCCGTAGAAATTTAAAACCATGTTTACAGAGACGGAGATATCAAAATTGATTTTTAATGGCAATGTTCAAAAACGAAAGTACCAGAAAACTATTAAAAATAAATTAAAAATGGGAACCTTTATTTTTTTTTTAAGTCTGTTTTACAAGAATGCATTTCAAACAAATATGTTGTTACTAAACGGTTCGAATGAATTAGGACAAACATTTTTTTTTCTTGTCTGAGTTGGTATGTGATCACCATTAAGTCCCGAACCACCTCAAACCGGTTATATCCATCTGCTCAGAAGTAATGTGACAAATCGACTTTGACTATAATTTACTCTTTTGATTGATTTTAATACATTAGTGGTTCGGTTGTGAGTCTTTCAGTGTGGTAGCTGGTGGTTGTAATTTTGCGTTTTATTTAAGATTAGAAAAGAATAGAAAATTAAGAATAGAAAAAAATTATTATTACTAAAATGGGAAAAAATTGGTAAAAATTTACAAAAGATGCAATAAACGCTACCCATTCTGTACCAAGAGTTTATGAACAAATATTCAATTTTTCAATTCTGATATGTTTCTATGTTATTCATGTTTGAAATGACCTTCAAAATAAGAGATATTTTAATTTATTCAAAAACTAGAGCCCTTTACCTTAGTTATTATATGAAATTGCTTAAAATAACAGTGATTACATTAACATAAAGGACTAAAAATTTTGTGATAAAAGAGTGATTGATAAAGTTAAAGACTGCTATGCAAAACTTCTACTGCTATGCAAAACGTATACAAAAAAAATTCAGTTAATTAATTTTAAAACTTTTTGAGCAATCGCTGTCCCCGTTTGAGCATTAAAAAAATCACATTTCGAGTAAAACACGTTTTAAACTGTGACATATCTTGCTTAGAGTAATGACATCTGCTTTTACTAAAACACTTGTAATTTTTGTTCTATTGTTTGGGAAATAATAAAATTGGTTCGTATTATCGAAGGTTTGAATTATCGAGAGTCGACTGTATAACTCTTTCTATAAACGTAATATATTTTAAATGCATAAAAAACTTGGACGTACTTGCAAATTTACGAAATTATAGAAGCAAATATTTTCTACTTTCATAAACAAGGGCTAGATAAATCTTTTGATCTCCATTCGTCTCCGATTTCTTCGTAAGCGTGAGAGTCCTATTTCCAGTTTGATCAAACGTCTCGAATGAAAAGCAACTTTACGTAGATATTGAATAACTTGTCGTGTGATTTCAGCAAAAGTGAGTCTTACAAAGTCCTGAATTAGTGCGTCCTCAACTTCCGTTCTTTTAAGCAAATCATTTCATGTCGGTGAATCTAATTAACTCGGTCTAAATCCTTGAACTTCGAAAAGAATGTATTTTGGCAAAGGTGCAAGAGTCAGACAATTTTGCACTTTCAGTTTCTTAATTACTTTATGCAAGTGATAGGTAATTATTTGCCTCTTATGATATGAAAGCCAGAATCTTAATTTCGAAAAGTTATTGCTTTCAAATGTGTCTTGAAAACTAATTAAAGATGAAAATGACGTCTTGACTTTTATATAAAAGATTAGTATAGTTCAAGCAATAAAATATTTTTTGTACAAGTTTTAAAAAGGGATAATCTAAACTGTAAGAAAGTGGGAAACACAAAAACGTTTACTTTTGATTTAAATGTTTTTCATTTCTCAAATGATACTATAACTTTTAATTATTAGAAACTATAATATTTAATCAGAAATTGATTCCAAATGTAACATTTGTTATTTGTCTTATAATAATCTAATACAGGTGCTAAGTTTAAAGTAAAGTATATGTAAAGAGTGCATTGCAAGATTAAGCTAATTGTGCATTAAGACAAGTCAGTAGCGCACACAAAAAGTTTTAGAGGGGGAGTTCATGGTCGAATGTCCTCCAACTCGTATCATACCTCAAGACAACACCAATTAATTTTTCTGATTTTGTAAACAAAAAAAATAATATATTAAATTATTAATTAACATTAATTAATAAAATAAATTGTTAATTACAAGTAGTTAATTAAATTTTGCATTATATATACAATATATATAGGATTATCATCAATTTTAAAAAATTCAAGGGCTTTGGGGGTGTCTAGACACCGTAGACCCTTGTTTGTGCCACTGAGACAGGAATATGTCGTATACGAGCATATAACCAATGAGCATTTTGATAGATACTTTTAAGTGCATAATAAAATTTATTTCAAACTGATACTTTGACCCTATTAGATATTAATAAGCCCATTCTCAATAACCTTTTATATATTTCTCTATATAAAAGAGTTTTTCGTGATGTTGTAATAAAATTATTTGGCGGAGATGATGGCGATCATCAAGATAATGCTATGCAACAGTATCCATTTGAATATCTATCATCTATTACTTAATCGGAAAGGTCACTCGCTAAACAGAATTTAAAATTAAGTCGTATCGTTATACTACAATAGAACGTCGTTTATCCGAATCAATTGGGATCGGACACCGTTCGGATATGCGATTGTTCGTATAACCGAAAACCCAATGCGATCCATGCAGTATATGAAACCAGACAAAAATTGTCTGGTTTCCAAAAATTTCCAACATTATAAAACTGTGCTAGAGACACCTCTCTTTCTCCCTTCCCGAGGCAGTTCCATATTTCAATTTTTGTCTCTATGTTCAAGACGTTGCGCTTCCGTTTTGAATTCGCAGTTATAGCAGTTCACAACTCAACAAAAGAGCACGTATACACCCCCTCATTTGGAAACAAACTGCCCTAATATTCCGCGCAGATGTTTACCCCCCCCCCCCAATATCCGTCATTTTGGATTTATCCATCATTTTTGGCCTTAAGGGAAACAACTGCTTAGCATTGTACTGTTCGAAAACGTATCGGGAAATTAGTAAGGATATTTGACGCTTCGGATAATAAACGTTCGGATAAACGAAGTTCTACTGTATTAAGAAATTTATATATGACTGATGGACTGTGTAATGGCACAAGATTTGTTATGAAAAATATTCAGAAAAATAAACTGCAGATGTAAAATTTTATCAGAAAATAGAATATGTGAAATTGTTTGTATACTAAAAATCACATTTTACACTGGAAAGAACTTGGATATGCCATTCGTACTGAAACATACCCAATTCCCCTTAAGATCGGCATTTGCCACGATTATTAATAAATCACAATTGCAGAGCTTTGAAAAAGTTGGTTTATGTGTAATATCGAAGGAAACAATATTTGCTCATGAGCAATGGTATCTGTCAAGGTTCAGAAGCAAAGACGAAATAAAAATTCAGTGCAATTTAGAAGAAAAGGTGAGTAGGAACATTTTTTTTTTTGAAGATACACTAAAATGTACAAATTTAAATACAGAGAGGAAGACCATTTTTTTCCTGCTTACAGTATATTGAAAAAATATAACTATCTAACACATTTAAATAACAGTTTTACAATTTGAAAAGTGAGTATGAACAGTTGTATAATTTGTACAGTGGGAGTAGGTCCACCATCAGCCAAAATGCCCCCCTCCCTCCCCACCCCTTGTAGACATAAAATTTGTTTTACTAAAACCCATGTAATAAATAAAAGAAATACTATATAGTAAATAAGCTCTATTTTCATTTTAAAATAATAAATAATAATTAAAAAATTAAAATAAAAAATAATATTTTTTAAAAAAATACGAAGGAAGAGAAATAGAGAGCGAGGTTGAAAGACCCAAACAGAAAGAGATAATGAAAGTATCTTCAAGCCATAAATACGACATTACTACTTACAACTGAATGAATTTCACATTTAAGTATATGCCAAATGATTTATGTTTTTATATATCATATCCATGTATATACAATCATGTCCATAAATTAAGGATAATTCAGAATGACAAAGAAATTTAACTCTAAAATAAAAATTTCACCTGTAAAATTATCACAAACATCTTAAAGAAGAATATGCAAATTACAGGAAACCACCAGATGCGCGGATATTGCTTCACAATGACGAGAGTGTAAGAGAGGGGTATATAAGGAATGGTGGCAAAGAAGTAAAATTGTTCACACGCGCTTTAAAAGCCATTCAGTGCAACAACCGCATAGTTACGGCACAATGGAAGCATTTAGATGATTTTTTACGTGGTAGTATTATCTGACGACTGGAATGTGGACGTACCAGATGGAAGTATCCGAGGAACTTGGAATCACCCAGAGTGTCATCTCCAGGCTTTGGCAACGATTCCAAGATGATGGTAATGTGAGTAGATGTTACAGCACAGGTCACCCCCCGAGTTACAACGCCGAATGAGGACCGGTATTTAGCAGTTACTACCAAAAGAAACAGACGGAGCACAGCATCAGACTTATCTCGTCAGCTCTCTTCAGCTACCGGTACGACAGTTTCAAGGCAGACCGTGTACAGACGCTTAAGGTACATTGGTCTATATGCTCGTAGGCCTGTCAGATGTGTTCCACTTACCGCAACTCACTGTCGCCGCGATTAACCTGGAGTAGAGAGCATGCATTGTGGACACCGCAATAGTTGTCTTGTGTGATGTTTTCCGACGAGTCCAGGTTTAGTTTGTAGTCTGATTCCCGAGGGACTTTCATATGGGGAGCGCCAGGTACCCGTTACCATCAAGAGAACACCATTAAACGACACCGTTACGGTGGTGCAGGATGGCTCGTTTGGGGAGGAATTATTTTTGGTTCCAGAACTGACCTGCATGTTCAGAGTGTAACGATGACAGGCCACATCTATCGGGATGTCATTCTGGAACAACATGTACGTTTGTTTCGGGGCGCCATGGGTGCTGAATTCCTGTTTATGGATGATAATGTCCGTGCTCACCGTGCAAACATTGCAGACGAATGCCTTCTATTGGAGGATATCACCCGTATAGAGTGGCCAGCATATTCACCGAACTTGAATCCAATAGAGCATGTGTGGGATATGCTTGGCTGACGAATTGCAGCCCATCAACCCCTCCCACCTGTCTACCGGAACTTCAGAGGGAATTGCTTGATGAGTGGTGTAATATTCCCCAAGATCAGATTGATAATTTGATACTCAGCATACGTAGGCGTTGTAAGGCCTGTATTGCATCGCCCGGGAGACATACTCCGTATTAACCATCATACTAACCATATTATACTGTTTTTTTGTAAATAGATTCTTTTTTTGAAATTTGCTCCAGGGTGTAAAAATCGCAATTTTTATTAATTATGTCAAACATATAGCATTTTTTTTGCTCTTTACCTTTTGTTTAATAAATAGACTTTACAAATAAGTCAAATTTGTTTTGCTTCTGTCTCTTTCTTTGCCTGAACTTGATTATTCTTAATTTATGGACATGAGTGTTTATGTGTGTGTATATATGCATGGGTCTCATGATCATAAAACCACATAGTTTATAAACACATTTGATTTCAAATAACTCCTCGGACAAGAAGATCCAGTGGATCTTATTATTAGGTTACAAATATAAACCAGTAGGTTTTCTGTACAAATATTATTTTGAACATGACGTTTTGATTTTGTACATGTATGTAATAATCCCCATTAATTTATTCTTAATAACTTTTAACTACCTATGGTTAATTCCTTCAGGACCCACGTTTTGGTAATAAGTTAGCCAGCCGCCTAACGAGAGTATTTTGAACTACACCTATCCACCCACTGAGATCATGTGATTTGAGCTGCCTATAAATACTGAGATTTTTGGAGACCGTTTGCTTTTCTCTTTGTTATTTGTCTGTCTTCAACATGTAGCCGGCTGCAGCCCATTGTGCATTCGTTTTCTTTGTTGTGTATTGTGTCGTCCATGTCATGCTTTATGTTTAACATGCTTATGTGTTTCAAGATGTCGAATAAAACAGATTTAAATAATCACAGGACTGTCTCGTCAATCCCATCCAATGAAAACCACAACCATCATAAATAATGATCTAAATAAGGAATCCTTCACACTCGCCAAATTGTGATACTCAAAATATATTATGTAAATATAAATCCCATAGAAAATTTGTGGAATATTTTAAAGAATGCAGTAGGTAAGATGGAGAGTACGACAAAAAAACAGATAACTAATGTTATGTAAATGGGTTCAAAGATCATAAAGACAAGAATGTGTAGCAATATGTGTTCAGAGGTCTGCTAAATTAGGATACACTTCAAACTAATTATTTTATATATTTGTCAGTGTTTATAAAAGTATAGTATGAACAAAAGCATTGTCATTTTTACTTCGTTACAATTAATTTATACAGTACAGAAATACCATAATATGTAATATTCTGTCAGAACAGAGTTCAACACTGTATTAATACCGCGTGATTTTTAACTTTCTTCATTTGCAATTTGTACTAAAAAGAGATTAAAATGAATGATGACATCGAACTCTTATCTTGCAAAGCACGGACTAGTATTTTTTTCTTCTACATTTTAATAAATATTAAGCAAGTAGAAAACAAAGCACAATTATTTCTCTCTTCGGAACCAAGTAACGAAAGATACGTCTGTGACTTATTTCCGGTAGTGTTAATTTTCTCTGTTGACAGAGAAGCGACATGATAAGATTTATTTTCTAACAAAGTTTTATTCGAAATTTTTACTACACCAACTAACTATTTACGTTACAAACGCGTGTGATGACACATTCTGCAGACAATAATAGGGCAATTAGAGGATTTACGGTCCGATGTTTTTATGCACTTTATACACAAATTGAAATTGAGAGTCAAGTTTAGACCACACATCATTCTTGAATCTGTTGTTTTCGTTTAACTTTAAAAATGAATTGAACACATTTTAATCGGTGTGAGTTTTGACACCCTATTTTGCTTTAAGATAAAAAGGTTTTGGTTAGGGGATTTCTATGCGTCGTAATTATGTTGTAAAGATGCTTTTGCCTGAACTTTTTCCAACATTTGGCAACGCTTTTCTAAAAATGTAATGAAATTAAAGGTATTTGAAACATCTGTGGTATCTAATGAGAGTTCTGTTTTTTTAAAAAAAGGTCAAGTGTAGTTTCCTAATTCAACTTATGAAAAATATTATTAGTTTATAAAATTTTGGAAAACCGTTTCTTTTGCCCCATGGTTTCTTGTGCGCTTTTCCGTTTCTGTAAATCGTCCATTAATAAGCTTAAGCTCTTTGGCTGAGTTATGGAAGAATATGCCTAATTCGAAAATCTCGTTCAAATTCTGTTATCAATCAATTTTTAGTTATGAAATTTATTAGAGGAGGCATTATATAATGTTTTCTTTAATTCTACTAAATTAAAAGCCAAAGATAGAATGATAAATGATAGAATTTTTGTGAGAATTGTTCATTTTTTATTACAGTCAATCAGATTTGGAAACTTATTTTAAAAGCATATTATTCTCATTAATAACTAGAAAATTAGGATATATATGCTTCGAGTAACTTTAGGTTAATGCAATCAAATCTTAGAGTAAGTCATTATATTTTCGTTATTATTTTACGTTTTCTTTACGCGATAAAATATTTCGTAACAAAGTTCGACTATAACAAGTTATTTTCATTATGTCTAGTTTTATACCAATTATGAGATTTTGCAGCCATTCTATATTTATTTGAAAATAAAAAGAAATAAATATCATATATTTTTGCATGCTCAGATTAAGTTAGTGAAATGAAAACATTAATTCACAAAACACAAACACACACTACAACTCTAGAGTATTTGTTGAAAATACAAGACTCGGCAAATGTTTTATAGCATTGATTTCTTGCAGATACATATGAACGTGTAATATTACTAAGGTTTTCGGAATATATAAAGAAACTTCCACTTTATTTTTAACAAATGTATTAGTTTTCTTTTAATAGAAGAATTAGTGTGTTAAAATGAATGTTTTAATTTCTGACGTAATTATGATGTTATGACGCCTAACGCAAATATACGATGGCAAAGTTAAATGCGAATTTTTGACAGTGTTTGGAGAATTCCTTTTCTTAGAAACACACATACACATAAACTTTTTAAGCTATTAGTTATTCCGTATTTTTTAAAGTAATTCCAGAAAATAATAATCAAAAACAAAAGTTGGAGATTAAGTACGTTATTTGGCAATATTTCTATTCTTTAACTATATCTAAACTTAAAGTCGAGTCATATTTCAAATGAAATATTCCTTGTAACTCCAAAACTTATAAATCCTTAAATTTCTTCGGGAGAAATAAGTGTCATATTTTATAAAAACAGAAAGACATTTGGCTCAAGTGCCTGAGGTAAGAGATAAAAAAAAAGTAATGGTCTTCCGGTGGATAAAAAACTTATGCGATCTTTCTAGTGATGAAATGAGTTACAATGGCTCTTTCACCTGAATACAAATACTTCTAGCTCCTCTCCTGGGGAAAGGCTTTAGAAAAGAAGAAAAAAACTGAAATCCATACTTTTCAGATCAGAGTTCTTTTAAGGTCTCAGTTCCAGAACAATAAGGTCATCAGGTAATATATTTTCAGTAAGTTTTACGGTAGAACGGACCCACTATTCTTAGCATTTTGGTCGTCTTTCTTCCACCAACTTTTGCAATCCATTCCTCTTCACAGGAAAACCATCCCGCGAGATCCTTTTCAGTTAAGTCTCCGCTTTCAAATACAAAATGCTGCCATTTTGGTCTAAAACTGTGAGAAATGTTCTCGGAAGATTTATGTTTGTTTCTTCTTTTTTCAGGCTTTTTGTATGGTCCTATAAAATGCCGAAATCGGAGGCATTTTCAAAAATATTTTATGTACCTCAAATTTATTGCTGTTTTCTCCCAACACTTTTTCCCCCCAGTTTTATTGAGCATTGTATAGTGTGAGAATTTATGTGTTTAAAACAGAATATGGCAATACCATAAGCGTCTAGAATCTGGAACAGAAGTTTTCGGGAAAAAAAACAACAACCTGGGAATAAAATCTCTGTTCTAACTTAATGGAGTTCGTCAGATATATGGCTACAGTTCAGTTTAATCTCACTGAATTTTGGAAATATTCTTTTATGATATACCTATACACTTATCAAACAATTTATGATATACATTTGTTTTATCAATTTTTGAACAAGGCTATTTATCTACGAGTAGAATAATATCTATTTTATTAAATCAAAGAAATATTAAAAAACCTATACATATAAACTTTACTCAAAAACTGGCTGTATATTTCTTTTAAATTTTTAAAAGGTATTTCCTATTATTTATCGTAAAATGCTTCGATGGTGATTCGTTTTATTTTATTTAAAGAATTTTAAATTAATTTCCTTCATTACTTCATCCCATGCTGTATTTTCCAATTTAAAAAAAAACAGCAACATTAAAATATTTATTGCAATGGCAATGATTTCAAAACATTTTTAAGTAATTGTATTTATAAAATATTTTAAGCAATATTAACAGATTAAATATGCAATTTGAAATGATTTTTTTCAATTTATTAACCAATTGATACGATATCATCTATGAACATTAGCATCAGCACGGTCATAATAAGAGAGCTTATCTTATTCCAGATGGGGGGGGGGAGTTAAAATTTTGAAAAGCATGTAAATAACAATCAATGTTATAAAACATTTCATTAAATGATAACGTTCGCAATTAATCAAGAACGCGTTTTCAATTGAGTACTGTACTACGCAGTACATCACTATGTTGTAACGTATATCTTACACATCTCTTTTGATAGGCGAGTTGTTGGTATGCATTATTTCTTAAAGTTAAGAATATAAATTGATGAAAATAACAACATTTGTAAGCAAGCAACCATACCTAGATAAAAAAGAAAGAATATATAAAACTTACTAAAAAAAATTTTAAACAAACGACACATCACAAAAAGAAAATTTAATGTAATATAAAAATTTTACACAATAAAATTTCAAAGAAGTGTTAATATCACTGAAATAAATCATACATTCAGAAGTAAAGAATATGTTTCAGATGCAATTTTTTCCAAATAAAAGGTTATAAATAAATGGAAAAACAAGTTTTAGCAATTTAATAACTTTCCCATTTAAAATATTACCACAAAAAAGCACTGATATTTATTGTACTGAATTACCTGCTACTGTATTTCTAAATAGTTTGTAGAATGGGGCCTTATATCCTTATATTTATAATTTAGCTAATCAAAAACCAAATGTATTTTAAGTTTTTTTCTTTTTTTTAAAAAATTGAATTTTACAAAAGTCTCTACTACCTTTTGTGTTTTAAGAGTTAAAATGTACAGTTGATGAATCCATTTATCCATAAATTAAAGGACCAAATATTTTTCAGAAGAATAATTAGAATTTTGTTGTTGTCTGTTTGATTCACCGATTTGGTTTCGGGAATAAGTTCTAAAGTCCTATGTTTAGTAACACTAAAATCAATTTCAAAAGCAAATTTAAGCAAAAGCTCTTATTAAAAGTTAGTTGAAAGTGTGTGTCAACTAGGCTTTTAAGTATTCACATAACAATGTGTGATAGTTAAGTGTGTGATGTACCATCTCCGGATCTTTATCTCTACGCTGTGATTCTAAAACACAATGTTTATTATCAGTATTGCTAATGTGCAGCTCTAAAACATCCTTAAGTGGTATATCACTAGTTATAAACTAATGAGTAGTCAGTAAATCTACCATTTTTATTTATGTATTTTATTTATCTTTAAAAAAGAGGTTGTTCTGAGCCTCTCAACAGGGACTACACTCTAACATTTAAAGAAATTTTCTCTATAAAGAAAAAAGCAGTCAGACAAGACAGGCTCACCCCTCCCGTCCATCCTTGGTTCAGCAGGAAGACTTTGGGGGAAACGTTAGAATTCGGAGGTGACAGAAATGATCAAACGGCCATCTCAAGACTCTTAAGTGGACATCTAAAAACAGGACATTTGACTCAGGACGCAGTCTGATCATTGCGCAAAAAATGCAATCTGAAGCCGGCATCCCCCGATCACATCCTGGATTGCTTGGGGTTCGCTCTGGCGGATGTTTATGGAAGTCCTCTACTGGTGCTCGACTTCGCTAGAGTTCACTGTATCATGGATCTGATCTAGCTGCCGCTAGATCTCTGAGGGATTAGAAACAATAACAACAACAACTTGTTATCTGACTGAAAGAAATAAACCATAACATTCGGATAGAAAGAAAAAAAATAGATACTAATTACCGATACTTAAACATCGATATTTATGTGTTCTGAATATGTCTCCTTATTTTTAATCTAAAAAGTTTGTCTTTTATAGTTCATTTGTAGAGTGGTGGTGTATTTCAAAACAACTCATTTCAAAATTTCATTGAAAGAATATTTTTGATAATTACTTTCAATTTTCCCAAACAATTTAATATAATTTCTTTTTCTTCTAATAGCCTAACAGCTCTGGGTGGGTCAAGGCCTTCTCAAGGACCCTCTTCCATTCCGAGATCTCCGCTTAGCAACATTTCTTCAATTGGTCACTCTTAAGACCTTAAAATAGCCCTTCATACAATCAACTCATCTTAATTTAGGCTTAACCCTAATTCTAGTTCCAATATGTTTGTAATTAAAAATTTTGAACGTCAAGGATGAAGAGTAAATACGACAGAAGTGGCCCGCAAACATCAAACGACCAATCTTGATGGATTTAAAAACAGCTGCTTCCTTAAATAGCTTACATAATTCAAAATTATGTCGTTGCTTCTCTGAAATCCATTATTACTCACAGCACCGAAGATATATATAAGAACTATTCGCTCAAAGATGGCTAGCTGTTGCTGTTCTGTCAGTGATTTAGTCAAAGTTTGAGTTTCAGGTCTACAGGTAAGTATGGGCCAGATGATTGTTTTATACAGCCTACTTTTTGCATGTCTCCCAATTAATTTTGACTTTAAGAAAGCTCTTAGACTATTATTTAATATAACTATTTACTGGAAATGACTTTAAAAATTATTGATGTAAACATTTCAATACAACGACTATAATCATCATTTTGATAAAAAAATAAAATGCTATCATTCCAACGATCTTCAACGTCAATACATAATGTAAAATAACCCTCCATGTTTCCCTCTACGCATTTTTTAAAATAATGTATGAGAATAATAACAAAAAAAAGAAATCTTGAGTTATTGTTATATTGGTATGATGCGCCATATACACATTATCACTTCCAATAAATTTATCCATCAATTCCGAAGTACCATAAAGCAAAATCTGAAAAGATATTCGGCATAAATAAGCGCGGATATAAATCAAAATAAAGTACCAGAATAATGGGAAAAGTTCGGCACCTTTCTTTTTTCCTCCTGCAGAGCTCTAAAATTTAAAAGCTTTTCTGCGTGAATTATCATTTCCTCAGCTGTTAAATCTATAATTTGCGAATGTAAATTCCCATCTTCATTTTATTTTTCAAAAAGTTCTACATTTATCACCCGAAATTTGAGAAAAATATTACCGAGGATGAGAAGAAGGGGAAAAAAGAACACTGGAGGGGAAAAAAGGAAAAGTGTAGGGAAAAAGTTATCAGCATTCTTTTACTTAGCTGACAACTTGCATTCAGATTGTTACTTAGTGTCTCGTTTTAAACCCTTGGGAATGCCCAATGTAGAGTCAACTACTCTTTGTATTAAGAGAAACGTCTTTGTTTACATAAAACAAAGAGATTCTAAGACGTCAGCTCATTTTCATTTCGCTGAAATGTACATGAGAGTCTGCCTAACAGTAAAAGATAGAAATGAGAAGCATTGTTGTAAGAGGAAGCCATTTTGGGAAAAGAATAAAAATGCAAAAGTTTTCTTTACGTATAATGGGTTGTGGGAGCTAAAGAAATCCTTTTTGTGGATCCGCAAACCTGGAAGGATTTTACAGGAGCAACTGAAGCAGAAGTAACCGACATTTTTATTATTTGTTTATTTCATGTCTGAGAGTTGCAGAAAGATATTTGTAAGGGCGTAGTTTTCTTTCTGTTTTTTTAAAAGGACATTTTCCCATTTGTGTGTTTTTGCTCTGTTGTCCCACACATCTGTTTTGAGCTATTGAAATCGCTTTTCCTTTTCCCTTTTTTTACAACATATATTATTTAACAGTTTTCGCCTACATGACGAGAATCATTTTGAAAGTTTTTTTCTTTTATTTTATTTGTATTTTTTTGCTTGGTTTCTCATTTCCTTAACTTTTCGAAAAGCACTCTAAGAAGATTTTTTTTTTCTATTTCGAAAAGTATTACTTATAGTAGTAACAATTAATCTTTAACCTTGAGTGAGATATTTGAGAAATAGTTTTTCGTAAATGTTTCTGAAATTAAAATGCGTACAATAAAGATTCAGATGAATAGAAGTTCCTTAAAAACAGAAGTGTAAATTTAATTTTTGTTCCTAAAAACTGTTTCTCTTTGTTTCCATTACAAATATAGGTTTAAAAACAATTCATAGTTGAGGAAAAATAAATATTAAAAGTAATGATAGAATTGCACAACTATTTCAATTATTTACTAAAATAAAAATTTCAAATTTTGAGTTAGTGCTATTTATACCATAAGAAAGCTGTTTTTAATATTTTTCGTATAAAATGCTCGTAAGAAATTAGAATATGTGTACAAAAAACAAAATAACTGATTGATTTTAATTTTCTTAGGAACAATAAATTGTGCTTATTATAGGTAGGGTTTGTGTCTAAATAATTTCTCCAAAAACGTCATAAATACAATATATTTTTGGGAGTTTTAGTAACTTCTAATGATAAAAATTTCTTACAATATAGGGGGATTCATTAAGAAGTATACAATTTCAATGCACCATAAATCAAGAACAATTTAAGGTATTAAATATTACTTGTAAAGAACTGTATGGAATTATTTAAAGTTCTATAAAAGACATTTAGCCCTCTAAGGCAAGTGCTTCTCAAACTTTCAATATTTGCAACCCAATATTTAATCATAATTTTCATCCATGCAAATAACAATGCACTGAATTCAATAATACTGTACAGTAGTATTGAAGCTACAGTAAGACTTTAACCTCTTAAGTGCCACAGGCATATATATACGTCTGGATCAATTGGTGTATTAAATGCCCCGGTCGTATATATACGTCTTTTCAAAAAGTGCGATCTTTTCTGTGCACTGCTATCCAGAAATTATTCCGAAAGCTTTGGAATGCAATAAAAGGACCTTGACAGTGTGTGTGTGTTTGAGAAGGATTTTACTTACATCAGAGATATTTCCTTATTTATTCCCCTCCTCCAATACTTCACATACGCGCCCCTACATGGAAATCGGAGGCATTGGGGAACGAATAGCGTAACTTTTAATCGGCAGTAAACCTTACAAATTATCAAGATAAATGTTAATTTTTGTATATAATTTTATATATGACTATAGCCAATGGAGTCACTGGTAATTATTAAACTTGTTCTTATTTTAGAATTGTTACATTAATTATAAAATACTTTGTCTGCAGTACTGATACATTATAAGTGTATTATATTAGTATAAATGTTAATTTTATTTTTTAATATGTCAGAATGTAATTTGTTTGTTTATTTTCAGTAAATTAATATTTTTTAAAAATAATGTTTTGCTTTCACTTTGTATGATCAGGCTTCCCTCGCAGAGTTATCACGCCCCCCCCCAGGGGGCGCACCCCACAGTTTGAGAAACGCTGCTCAAAGGGATGATTATGTCCTTCCTCACTTGACACGTCCACCGATAGGGGTTGTGATAAGCTATTTCAGCTCTTCTATACCAACAGGAAGGGTAGAGACAAATACTGTGCTACTTTGCCCTTTACGAACCCACACAGGAAGAAATCACTAAGTAAAATGGCCATTGGGTAAGTAACTTGTTGCAGTCGTCGTTGAGAAACTGTTAGAGCACATAGCCCTGTAGGACTCTAATCTCTTATCGGGTGTTTTTAGATGATTTTAATGAGTTTTACAATTTGCCCAGTGTAATTGAAATTTTAGAAATTAAAAAAATTAATTTTGAAAATGATAAACATATGCTTTATTATAGGAAAAAAGAATTTAATATATGAAAAAAACTCTTTTAAGAGCTCGAAAAGGCATGTAAATTGATAAGCTGTAAGTGGGTGGAGCTATTCTAGCAATCCGAGTGCAGCAAAAGACCGAAGTTCCAAGAGTGAGAAAAATTATCATAGAAGAGGTTTTGAAGATTTGAAAATGAAAGACAGCGTTCTTATTGGCCGAGGCAAGAGCTCGGTTGATGTTGTAGGCAGCGACTCGTGTAATCTATTGGTGAGAGAGAGGTTCATTGAAGAAATTTCGCCCTTTGGCTGACCAGTGTGGTGGTGCACCATCCAATTAGTGAATGGAGTCGTCAGTATTGTTCTACTACAGTGGGAGAGTTAAAAAAATCCAAACAAATTGTTCCCCTGACATTTTGCAAGACTCAAGAAAAGAAAAAAAACTTTTTCGCTACAAACACCTCCATTTTGACTGACTAGTCAAGTGACACACACACAAACACACGCACACGCATTACTTGCGTCACTTCCGTTAAAGACCAGACATAAACTTTAAGAGTACACCTACATTACGGTTGTGCTTGTCTTCGATTGTTACTGTTTCACAGTATCTGGAAAGTGTATGCTTCTTTATGAACCACCCAACATAATTTTTTCTTCTTGATTTATATGCAGAAATTCTGTACTACATGTCATTCGTATTCTCAGTTGTAGACATCAGGCAACAGATTTCACAATTTTGTTTAACAGCTAATACCATTACAAATGGTTAGGAAGGAACTGCTAAGAAACACGAAATTATCAGAGATTATCCACGATCAATAGAAATTGATTTAATTCAAATCTATCTTTTTATTTATTTGCACTAAATTCATCTCTATTTCCAGTGATGTAATGGTTACAAGAGTGAATGCGAGATACTGTTGATAGTCAAATTTAAATATTAAGTAATATGTCCTATTACATTTTAACATTTTTACAAGTAAGTAATATTGAATGTATTGGCTCAAATAAAATCTTATGTAAAATGATGGTTATGATATTTTTCTTTCATAGAAAAAATATTTTTTTTATCAGTGTATAAATTGATTTATTCAACTGTAATGCTCCAAGGTTGCGTTGTTCAATTCCTATTGATTGGTAGCTTACAGGAAAATTCCTACGTGATAAAATTCCTATAATTTACTTCACCCTTCTATATTTTCGTTAAATTTAGTAGAGGATAAAACCACACGTAAGCAAATATACTCTAAAAAACTTGTCTCCGAAAAACTTTTCTTAGGAGGCAGCGGATGGAGGAAAGATACCACGAAGCCTAAAGGCAAGTAAGAGCATCTAAGTATGTGTAAAGAAAAATCCACAGTGTATTATTTTCTATGCATGTCGCTTTCAAGGGGTGATATAAAAAGAATTGTTGTAAATTGAAAAACCGATATTGCCAGTGGATTTATGAGTTGGAAAAGAGGATAAGAAGAAAAAAAAATGGGAAAAAGAAAACAGATATAAATGTATAAGTTGCATAAATTTAAAGATTTTAAAACCTATTTTACATAAGAATACATTGCATTTTCGTTTAATTTTCTACATGGGGTATTTTTATGAAAAATATTAAATGATTTTTCATCTATATATTTGCATACATCAGTGCATCTCAAACTGTGGGGAGTGCTTCCTTGGGAGGCGTGATAACTCTACAAGGGGGGCAGAGCATATTGAAAAGTCGAGAACAAAAGATTATTTTAAAAAAATTATTAATTTACTGAAAGTAAACAAACAAAATACATTCTGACGTAACAAATAAAATACACTTTTCCACTGATATAATACACTTATAAGTATATCAGTACTGCGCAGTGTATTTTATATTTAATTTAACAATATGGAGTTATAAGAACAAATTTATTAATTACCAGTTACCCTAAGGGCTTCTCATATATAAAATTATATGCAAAAATTAACACTTATCTTGATAATTTGTACAGTTTATAATTAATCCCGTGAATACTGATTAAAAATTACGTGATCTTTGCAATGTCAACGTTTAACATGTAGACATGTGGCGTAGGCCAATATGGTGTATTGGAAGGGGAGGGGGTAGAAAAGGAATAAATAAGAGTAAATCTTCTGGTTTAGTAAATCCTCTACAAACACTGTCAAGGTAATTTTATTGCATTTCAAAGCCGCCAGAATAATTTTATGGAGAGCAGTTCACAGAAAAGATCATACTTTGGCAAGACGTATATATACGTTCGGGGCAATTAACGTACTGGTTGAGTGAGACGTTTGTATCCGCCGGTGGCAATTAAGAGGTTAAAGTCGGGTTGTAGGTTTAGCGTCAAAGTATAGCATTATTTATATCAATTCATTATTATTGTATGGAGGGGGGGGGAGATGAAAATTACGATTGAATATTGGGTCGCAGATATTGAAAGTTTGAGAAGCACTGGCATACATGATTTCATAGTTTCTAGGATCTTATAAAGATTTTTTTAACGGGTACTTATACAAAGCTTTTCAAGTAAGTGACATATATGCTTCATTTAAAATAGATTCTGATTAAAAAAAGACACAGCATAATTATTCTATTAGATGAAAAAGTTATTATTTGACTAAAATAAGATATATTTTCTTAAAACTAAATTAAGTCATAGCTACTAATTGTATTTCTTTAAACATATTTTCCAATTTATTTTCCATACTTCATAACTTTTTATATAGCCTTTCAGAAATACTTGAAAATTATTTTAAAAAAATTAAAAGACCAAGACAAAAATCAAAATAAATTTTATGAAAAAATTAAAACCTCTTATATATTTAAGCCAATGCCGATACTCTTCGCTGGATATTTCATGGTAAAGATGGTATATAGTTTTTATGTTACATATCAGAATTCAATCATTAAGTTTTCAATTTACCGTAAAATCCGGCGTATACCACGCACTCATTCTTTAGAGCTGTAATTTTAAATTTTGTATACATTCGCCGTATAACGAACACTCCTTTTTTTAAGAAGAAACTTGGAATATATACGGATATAATGCTCGTGTGTTTTGAAGTCATTTATTCGAGGTATTATTGCAGGCCTTTGAAAACATATACTTTTGGAAAAACAACCCTTTATGTTCATAAGAAATGTCATTTCGTTTAAATAAACAGCATTTCGATATATGTAGAAGTCTAATTTCTTTTCTAATCTAATCTGTTTCCATTTTTTAAGCTCTCATTTTTATACCCGGATTATAACGCGCATCCGTTAATTGTGATCTTATTTTTTGTGTTAAAAGTACGCGTTACATGCCGTATTTTTTACGGTAATTCAAAAACAGTCTCATATATAGTCCTCACTTCTCCACTCAAAAAGACAAGATTCAAATGTTTCTAATGGGGATATATTTATACTTTTTTTTACTCTTGATGGTTGATTTTCACAAAACCAGTCTTAAGTGGATTTCTATTCAATAAAAGAAATATGTTTTCTAAATTTGAAATCTATAGCTGCTTTAGTTCAACACAGGGAGTTTTGTCTGTAAGCCTCCCCATCCCCCCCCCCGTGACGGAAAATTTTTTCAAACCCCGTCTTTAGTGAATTTTTACGCAACCTAAGAAACATGCTTGCCAAAAAGCAAGTTTGTAGATCTAATCGCTCTAGAGGCCTTAAGATATGTGTGTGAGTGAGAGCTGCTCCTTTGTCCTGTAAGTCCGTATCCTTTTGGGATATGCTCCTTTTCCCTCTATGTGTTCTCATCTGTTTCATTTGGAAAGATTATTACATTGTATCTTAAACAATCTTTGTTCTTTAGAAACCAGATCAATTCACGAATTTAACAGATTTCAAAAGGAAATAATAAAGCTAATATTAGTTTTCGTACTTCAGCGAGATATAATTTCGAAATAAGCAGAGTTTTCTTCCCTTTCTTCGTAACAAAAAAAGTCGATACTAACAAACATTTTCTTTTCAAACTCTTGCAAAATGCAAGAAAAGGATTTCAGAATCCTTCGAATAAAACACATACGAGACTATAAACGAGTATATAGTCTTGACTTCTCTTCTATTTTTATTTAATAAACTGAGGGAAAAAAAGAAATCTGAGTTGTTTCTTCTTTTTAATTCGATAAATTCACTTTTCTGGAATAATATCGAGCAGCATCTCTCTAAAAATGAATCAAATACTGTCTGGAGATATAACAGCAACAATGAAAAAAGAAGCACTCGTATATCAGAGAGCCCGGAGAAACTTAACGAAAAATAAACATCAAATTCCAAAGTTTTCTTCCATTCTTTCAATTTTTCGCTCTTTCATCGCTGTTGCAATTGATTTATCATCAAAGGAACTTTATTCTTCAAAGCTCTGAACAAAGCTATCAGCCTTGTATTATAGTGGTCTCATCCGGGGCTTTGAATGATGATTCTAACTACTGTCATTAAGTATCGATATCACTTTCCACCTTCATCGATATCGTTCTCTATATACATCACATGGTACCGACGCATTGAAGCGTACAAATGGTGGCCGATTTTATTGGATGGCGTCATTATCGAAGTGTTTTTCAGATCATTTCACTCTACTTTTTCCTTTTCACTTCATGGGGAACAAAAGTTTAAAAAAAGACATTGGCAGCCAAACGCTGTTAGAAATCATAATGACTTTATGAGAAATATCGAACATATAAATGGACGGTTTCAGATATTGCAATCATAATTATTAGTATCGTTGTTTGAATTATATTTTTACATTTTCTTAAAAAGATTAAATTAGATAATAATAAATGAAAGAACGATACATAATTTGAAATACTAATTGGAAATTAAATATGGTTATTAAAGTTAAACTTTTTTGTGTAAAAAAAAATGCGTTCTTTTAATTTTTGGCAGGTTAAAATCTAGTATCTTTTGCTGGATGTCTTAGAATTACATTTTTTAAAATACTATTGCAATTGGAACAATAATAATAAATCTACAAAAATATTGTTTCTAATAAATTTTCTAATATTTTTTTTTCCTTTGAAATAAATTTGTTATTTTTTTAAGTTACATCTTACTACTAAAACTGACTATAGATGGCGCTGCTATCTAAATGTAAAAAAAAAACAAAGAAAACTTTACCAGAGAAAGTGCAAGAAAAGAAAAAAAAAAAGATAACGAACGTTAGACTGAGACTAAAATGCGTGTGAAAACGAAAGTTAATGTCTAATACGCTATTTTTAACAGTATAATTTGTGAGTGTGGTGTGTAGCTTTTTCAAGTGGAATATAAAATAAATGTTGCTCACAAAGTTCCTGGACTTTATTTGTCTTATGACTAATGAATGAATTCGTTTCCCAACATTGAGCCTACGAATATAACTTCTGTAAATGTTTCACTATTTTTATACATCACTTCAAAGTAGTGTTTTAGCAAGTATGGGGATAGTATGCATCCCTTAAGGAGTGAATACACTATTAGTTATATCTCTATGACTAATTAGAATTTTATGAAAACAATGAACTAAAAGTTCAAGGAATATATTGTAATTTACTTAAATGCATGTGTAATTGGATATTGAAATTAGCAGTTTGGAAGATGTTGCACCAAAGTTATCTTCAGTATATGATTTCGATTTCTGAATTGATGACTTTCTTTTCATTATCAATTATATAATCTGTTTCTCTGTGCTGTAGTAACAAAAATGGAATAGCAGATTATTATTTCTTCAGAAACTATTACTCCGATCAGTCTACATTTTTAATTGTGAATGATTTGAAGGTTTCGCACGCGCGCGCGCGATTGCTGTTTTCTACGACACATTATGACATTAAATTGTAAACTAACAGAATATGAAAAAGAAATGAATAACCTGTCTTTTCTATTGGATGAAGTAAAAGCTTTTGAAAAAGGAACTGATCAAGGCGTCGAAGAAATCCTGATGAAATAATTGTTATGCGACCTTCTCCTAATGTTGGTTGAGGCAGAAGTCACGCTCATTAACCAGATACTTGAGGAATTCAAACGCAGTAGTGATTGATACGCACTTAGGTCGGCCATTAGGTCAGACACAAAATGATGAGCTATATATACTCACAATAATTTGCTTTTATTAATTTAAGCGCTAGAATTAAAGATGTCATACGTAAACAAGACAATAAATAATAAAAACTATCAAATAATTATCTGAAATGATATGACTAAGTAACTATAATTGCGGACTCTAATTCAGGAATAAGCCACGACAATTTAGGCAGTAATAGCAAAGTTATATTGCCAATAAAAAAATCTATTCTCTATCTTACAGACCATTTATATTCTGATCAGTAGTGACCTTTGTTTGTAGAGTAGAGTTGTTCTATTTCAAAGCGCCAATTTTTGTGAAAGAAAAAACCCGAGTTAGAGACCCTGGATAGTCCATTTATACATAATGGGTAGTACTCAAAATAGCGAAAGCGAATTTGAGAAAAGTGACGAACATTGATCCTTTTAATCAATAAATAACATTAATTGCATGCAAAGAAAAACAATTCTCAAGAAAAAGGAAGTTTTCTTTAATAAGAAAATTATGACAATAAAAGTGGAATATACATACATATTTATATAAAAATATATCAGCTACATCATTTTTCTCAAAATTAAGAAGCAGGAAAGAAGAATCAGGTGAAAATCAATGCTGGATTTCAGAAATCATATACAAACGCACGTGTCTTCAATGGCACTAAGTGTCGAACAAATGACTCGCCTGAAACAAGGCTGACCACAATTAGGCGAACATTGACTACAAATTTACTGAAGTGCCTCTGAATTTGGGATAGCAAGGGCTGTGCAAATTGTGTAGCGCTGCGCATCATTTATACGCAAGTGAGGGCGTGGGTAACTGCATATATATCACGTACTGTGGTTGTTTTGAATTAGTTGTTGGACTTATCAGTATGGGTAAACTTCCTGATTTAGACACCTTCGATTGCGAACAAATCGTATGCCTGACACATGGGCCCTTCAATTTTCGAAATCGTCCGACAGCTAGGATTTTAAAGGTTGACAGCGTCAAGAGTATACCAATAATACATGGATAGTGGGAAAAAATTAGCAATCTGGCCGACTGTAAAACAATTAGCCTTGCCAGTGCGTGGTGAGAGACGGTTAGCTCAAATTGTCACTCAATTGAATGACGGTGTCAGTCGTACAGTTAGTAAACAGACTGCGCAACTCTCGCTTCACCGTATGGGTTTCGGGAGCCGTCAACCTACGAGAGTACCATTGTTTAATGATTGCATCAGGCTGCACATCTTGCCTGGGCAAAAGAGCACTAAGTCCGGAGTATAAAGGACTGAAAACGAGTATCATGGAGTGACGAGTCTTGATACCGACTAATTAACGCCGACAGGAGGCTGAGAATATGGCGTCAGTCTCATAAAGCAATGGATCCTGCTTTCAAGTTTGGAACTGTACAAGGGCATGATGGCTCAATCATGGTCTGGGTTGTTTATTCGTGGCACTGTTTGGGGATCTTTGGTGCGTTTACCAATTATCCTATTCAGTACGTAGAGTTAGTTGCTGGGTGATCACCTTCATCCCATTATGCTGTTCTGTTATTCATCCGGTAATTTAGTGTTCGCGCAAGACAACTCTATCTTTCACAAGTCCCGGTTGGCTACTGGCAAACAGTACATAAAAATGCAGTACAATAAGTTTTGAGGAAGCACTTGTATATATTTTTTCTTAATCCCATTCTTTAGAGCCCTGCACTTTTACAAACTCGGTCACCCTTCCGTCTATATTAGGCAGAGGTTTCGGGACTCTACTGTGTGTGTTTTAATTATGAATGAATAAATTAAATGGTTTTTGAAAAAAGAAAAGTGGAAGTATTGAAAATGGTTGTACAGTTATCAAAGCATATGGACAAATACGTTTCAGAAAAATGCAAATTCTCAAATTTTATGTTTATCTTACCATAAAATTGACAGACGTATGTATAACTGCATAGCACATTTTTATGCAATGCTTTCGTTAAACCAAAAACACCAGATGAGAAAAACAAATTGTGGAATATTTGCTAAAATTAAATTATTTTCGAAGTAAATGTATGCATTTAAAAATACCATTAATCTTTATGGTATTAAAAATTGTTAAGTTCTCCCACAAAAAACGATTGATTTAACATGAAAAACCATTTTTCTTACAACATAATTTACATTACTTAGAGTCAGTAGATGCGTTTTCAAGAATGTAAAGCAAACTTGATCAAGTAATAGCGATCCTTAATGAACAACTTCACTTAGCCGAAGAAAACTAATGAGGTTCTCAATACGCCGGGAGAGAGAAATAAGAAATATCGTCCTCAAAATTGATGAGAACACGTAATCCAAAAGACAAATTTCTCTTTTCCGGCCCTTCAAGTTATAATGACGTAGAGTTTTTTATCTTCTTTCTTGTAAAATGTTTCTCCTGCAAAAGACCAGATTTTTTTGATTTTTCTTTTTTTATTATCGAAATTTAATAGGTGGCTGGGAAGTTTGTGAAGCTGATATCCTGTATTTTTTGGATGGATGGGTTTTTGAAGAGAATCTCTGTTCTTCTTTAGTTTTTAAAAATTAGAAATGATCACCTTATATGCTTTGAAAATCTGAAAGAAATGTTAATTCCTTTCTTGTATGATATCTTATATTTTGAAATCCAAATATTTTATTCCATTAAGTTATCTGACCATTCAGAGTCATGTCAAAATAAGTACTAATGAATATTTTTTTGATATTTAATGTCATTTGAGTTGTTTAAGGACGTTAATGCAAGGTAAACTATTTAAATGCAAATATTCGGGCAAAAAATGATTAAAGAAATGCACATTTTCAAGATTTTTATTTATGAAAATAGTTTCGATAATGATAATATTTGGTTCAAGTGGTGGTAAGATTTTTCTACAGAGCCTGAAGAGGATTTCTGAAATATATAATTTAAAAACGGAGTAATTAAATAGTTTAATATATCAGAGTAATTGAACTTTAAGATGCCCTATAAAATAAAATCATAAAAAAAATTGTCAATTTTTGGCAAAATTCACAATTTTAGGGTAGTCGGATACCTTAAGCACATTTGCAAAATCATGGTTTCAAGCATTGTCAGGTGCCTTAACATAAACCCCCATTTACATGAGTAAACTTGAAAATCTACTACATTCTTTCTTATACTAGATAAAAAAAGAAATTTGTTTCATACAGATAGCCGTAAGGAATATATAAAATAAAGCTTTGATCTCTTAAAACATTTGATGGTATTTTCATGAAATTTTAATTAAGCCCTTTTAATTCCTGCAGTTGAATTAAATTAAGAGATTGATGTTTAATTAATTTAAAGCAAATATATTCAAAATCTAGAAAAATGTATAACATAGTGGATTGAACCATGCAAAACCTTAAAAGTAATTTGGGATTAGAGAATATTATAATGACACCCTTGAAAACTAAGATCCCTTTGGGTAATTAAAACATAGCTTCAATTATAATTAGCATACTGCCGTAGCAGAAGCTCTGTAATTAATGCGCAAAGAGTGCAGGGTCAAACACTAATTTCTCAAGGGATTGCTATGTCAGTGAGAAAGTTGCCCTGATTTGTTTCGTGCTGTCAACTACACAAGAATCACCATATTCAAACCATTTTTCTCCAGTAATTTATTTAGTAGTGTGAAATCATTTTAATTTTTCGTTTCATAAGTTTATTTAAAACAGTTACATATAAAATATATACATAAGCCTGAAATGTTAAAAAGAAAAATATTTGTTTCCTGATTTCAAACATGCAAGTGCACAATACAATTGCCTCCATATTTGTTATGCTTTTCACATCTGTAACAAATGTGTTCTATATTTGAGGTTTTTAATTAAAATAACAACATAAAATATAAATACTTAAAGGCATATTATGAAGAGTTTGGTTCTTGATATCCAATATAATAGAATATTTCACTTCCAATACTCTTTTTTTGTTATTAGGAGCCTATTTAGCATTGATAAATGTTTCCTTGATTGCTATTATGAATAAAGTAACTAAGAATAAGGTACGAAAATTGCATTGTACATCACTGAAATTACCTTTTTACAATATGTATTATTATTGTGAAACAATAAATTTTTAACATTTTTATACTACAAAACTGTTAAGTATATGCATCAAAAATCCACTGGAGCTTTAGTGTTGTGGGTAATTTTCTGTAAAAAAAGTTATTTTTAACAAACTCTAAAAAGAAAGACTTTTCAATGTTACATGGATCGAATTCAGAATCCCAATGTTGAAATTCATACATTGACAAAGGAAAAACTCTGAAGTTATAATTTCGTAAGTGCAAAATTGCGAAAAATCAAACAAACCTGCACTTTATATAAAATGATGAAACGATCGAATGTTTTAGAAGTCAGAGCCATTGCAAAGTGAGATTATTAAAAAGGAGAAAACATAGCTCGTATAATGGAAATAGATTAATTAAAAGACATCTGCAAAAAACAGCACGTGCAATAGCGCAACTTTATAAGAAAAGAGCAAGTTAATTTTTAGTAGAAATGAATATGAATCGAACTTTTGTTCAAGATTAATAATAAACTAAAAATCAGAAAAAATGATCGATTTCTGCTTTGATTAGCATATAAGAGTTAATTTTGTCATGATAAAGCTTAAACTAAATTTATTTTTAAAGCTGATAAACATTTAAAGAACCATATAGAATTTAAAAGTTTTTTTTGTTTATAATCTTGATATTATAATTAAAACATTTAATTAATTGTGTATTTTTAAGATCCCTGTTAACATGCTTTGAGCATTTTTTAATTGAATACTCCCTAACTCTCTCCCATCAAAATATTAAAATTTCAATGATCTATCCTTTGTTATTTTATCAGTCAATGACTAATTTTTTCAAGAAAAAGGCTTAGGTTGTTCTGAAAATTTAACTCTAAGATTATATAATCTAAAATAAATATATCTCATTACTAATTTATATTCCTCTGTGAATATTATATAAAATAAAGGATTTGAAAATTATGATATTATTTTTCACACAAGTGTACCTTTTTTTGTAAACGCACTTCTGGAAAGTACATTTTTGTAAACGTTATCGAATTTTAATTCGAAGGATCTTAAATATTACTGAGAATAATCTATTTTTTAAACAGTCTTCTAATATATGTGTTACAGAAATTAACCTCTTTAACACTTTGCATGATTTTAAAATTAAGAAATAATGATACATATTAAAATAAAAATTGCATTAATATTTTTATAATATTAAATTCAACATGAAGTTAATTAGCTAAAAGTTAATTAGCTATTCACAAGTTAATTAGCTAAAATTAACAATATGCATCAAACTAAAAATATGCATTTTACATATTTTTTATTTATGCTATAGGAAACATTTCAATGAAAATATATTCCTCAGGTTATATACCTATTTTGTATTTATTGTATATTAAAAATTAAACCTGAATAAAGATGTAATTTAATCATCCATAACAAAAATTCCTTCAGAATTATCACATTAAAATATCATCACATTAATAGTTCTTTATTTCACCTTTTGCTACAAATAATATGAAAAAATCATTGCAGGTTTTTGAAAGTAATGTTTTTTATTTCAACAAATTTCATAAAAATTAAGAATATTTGTATATAAATGTCTTATCTTAATAAAATATCCATATTTTGAGCTTATGTGAAATGATTCTTGTGAAAATAATTTTTATTCTTACCAACGTGGCGCTATAGAAAAAGAATATGAGTCATCTTTTGAGAATGTTTTTGTGAAAACTAATTGTCAAATATTTAAAATATAGACATGCGGCTCAAGAAGCGTGATTCTAGTATTATTTATAAGCAGCCGTATTAATTACTTTCCAGTTGCAAACATTTCAAGCGCAATTGAATGTATAGTTTAATGAATTAAAAAATAAATGTAACTGAATGCGTATTTGTACCCCCAAATAATGTGTGCCTTATAATGAACTAAACTCAGTGGCGCATTAGCCCATGAGGACCAAAGCCTACTGTGCCTATCTCAGTTTACGTGACTTTAGGCGCTGGGCATGTGCAGATGTTTCGACAAAGTCTGACGTAAGACACCCAGTGATCAGTTCCCAAGCAAGCTTGGTACTCATTTTTCGAACCACTCAAGAGATGAAAAGCAGCGTTGACCTTGTCCAGCCCGTGATTTGAACACTCAACCGGCGTAGTGAAAGCGCAATGCACTAACACTCAGCCTTGGGCTTCTTATAATATATTTCGAAATTCTATCAGTATTTATTAAATACGATTGCCGGGAAATAATTATTAATGAGACATAAATCCCTGAAAATTTGCTCTGAAAAGTAAAAATTTCCAGAAGATTTACTGATTTTTGAGTGCCGTATTATTCGAAATATTTAAGCAATAAGCAGTGAAAACATTCACATATGATCGATCTATATTTGATCATAGATGAGGTTCTCTTTAGTGTTTGTTATTCATGATATATAATAACGAAAGCTTTTTTTTTTTCAATTTTAAATTATAAATGCGCTTAAACAAATTCTTATTGAAATTTATCAGATTCTTAAATTATTTGAACAAATATTTCATTTCAGTGTTTGCAGACATTATGTGCTTTAAGGGGTTTTTTAATCCATTCTTGAAGTATTATATCACTGTGGTTTATATTTTAAAAGAAACTAACTCTTTGGGAAGGAACACTGATGTCTTCATTAAAAAAATACACAAAATTAATTACAAATAACTTATTTTGTTATTATAGATTTAATTCATTACTTTGATAAAATTTAGGAATTTTGAACAAAGATGAATTTTTAATTAGCAAATTTAATAATTTTATAGATGTATTTCTGTTGAAATGTATCCATACATGAAAGAAATATTACAATTATTTCCAAGCAATGGATACTTTAAAATTTACATTGAAACATATTAAATATATAGTACTTTTATTGGAGAAATCAGACATACGAATGGAGATATGAACCACATTATATGATAAACTATATATATGTGAAATATAATAGTTTTGAAATCCTTAAAAGTATATTTAAAATATTTTGCTCAGAAAACAGTTTTACAGGAAAGTAATCAGAGCATCAACCAAAACAATTCCACAGATTAATGTAGCAATGTTTTTACATCCAAGTGAATAAAATATGTATTTGTCAAATACGCACAAATATTTCATGGTTTTTTAAACAATGTCTTTTATCTTTTTAGCTCTCGAAACAAATATTTTCGACACACAAAAGTTAACTAAGTTTGGACAATTATAACCAATATATTTTTTTCATTTCAAATTCTTAACAAATAGAACGAATTAGATTATTATATTGGAAAAAAAATTATTGCAAAATACTTGCAAAAAAGAAAGAAAAAAAAAGAAAAAAGAGAGAAGGAAAGAAATAATTAATCTATGAAATGCGTAGAGTAAATAATGCTATATTTTTTTTATCTATTTCAATTTTTTAGCTCTAATTTTTGTTTATTTCAAATTTGGTTTTAACACATTTTTTCTCTAATAAGAAAAAAAAAATGCTTTATGTAAAAAATACCTTAAAGCACTTTTAATACTAAATCGAACGCATATTTTTAAGAAAGGTAAAGGCGACAAAAAATAAATTGCAATTTATATGTGAGAATGAGTTTTGAAAGGTATTTCTTATTAAGGTACATTTTCTTAAAAATAATTTCGTCTTCGAAAAAAAAATATGTATAGCAAGTGTGTCTTCTCTCCTAAATCCTTTATTAACCATATATACTTAATCCGGTACTTTAGAAGTTAAAAATGTTGGTGCATATATTTTGGTGCCAGTTAAAACTACTGATCGTTATTTGAAAAAAGCTGAAATTTTATCTCTAGAAAAATGTATAAAATTAAAAATTGTTTATGTGGAAAAAATTATAAAAATACCAAACATAAAGAACATTTTTGACAAATATTTATTGTGATATTAGTTATCTGTACGATTTAATATAAATTTGATAATTGCTCTAAATTTTTTTGAGCATAACTTATTTCTTAGCCAAATTTTTAGCAACAACGTAAATCAATTATAAAGCATTTAAATTTTACGTTTTGATAAAGAAAATTAAATAAAGACAAAATTAAAAAAAGACATTTGCATCCGATTCTGCCAAATTGATGAATACCACATAAATAACTATTAAGCAGAATAAAATGATAAATAAAGTTACTGAATTAGCGCTTTTAAATAAGCCGCTAAAATAAATACGGTTATTTTTATGTAAAATTCATACAATACAGATTACGTAAATAACTCCTCAATCAGTTAGAAAAATGGAGATATACATGACTCATTATGAATAGATATATAGATATCAAGAGGTACTTGACTTTCATACAATTCGCTATACAACCCAATTTAAAAAAAAAATTTTTTTAAATATATTTGTCGATTTTATAGATTACTCAGCAGAAAATCCCAAATTATAGAAAGGAGGGAAATAAAGAATAGCTTCTGGTCACTTAAAAATTAAATGAAAATGTCTACGTCACTGAGCTAATATTTAGAGACTGGCTCTCTCAGTTAAGAATTTTTATAAATGTAATAATTTACAATTTAAGAAGAAACACTTAATCTTAAACAAAGCTCCGGGGCAGTCTCTTAATAATTTATTGAGACATATCACTGTATGTTTTATTTCTTCCTTCCAATATTACCTCCTTTATACAGCCCATAAGCCGAACAGCGATAGTTACGTTTATACGGTATCAATAAGAAAAATAATGACTAAATGCAACTTACAGGAAAGACCAACATTAAGAAATTTTTGGAAGAATCATAATCGAATGCAATAAGTAGTATTTGAAACTCTTGTCTGATATAATGGAAAGTCGACAGTAAAATACTTCTGGAAACAATAATATCAAAAAATAACAAGTGATTTGTAAATTTAAAAACAAAAAAACCCTGGGAACTATTACAGATGAAATAGTTAACCATATAAATGTACTGCACTTAGACGTCAACAATGATGATATTACTGAGTTACTTGACTCACAGTACCACGTTTGTCAAATGAATATTTAAATTAGTAACAATAAAAAAAAGAAAAAGAGGAAAAAACTAATAAAAACATCAACATTTTTCAATCATGTCATTTGAAAATTTTTGATTCTTATGGATGACAGAGATCTCAGTGGGGAAAAGTAGATATGGCATCTAAGGTAGATAGGGAAAATTAGAAAGACACAACAGAGATGATAAAGCTACACAGTATCCTTTTCAAAAAATTATTTTGGAGACAGTAACAGTGAAAGCAATTTATGTTTTAATTTCTAATTATATTCTTATGTTGATTCGGAAAGTAAAAATTCATTTTGGCCAGACATTAATTTACAATTTTGAAAAATTACGAATTTTTGTTTTATCAAATTTTTAAAAAAATACTAATTTTTAAATTTTTTAGTCATTTTAGTGATTTAAGTTTCTTGAATTATTGTGAACAAAGTTAGTATGCATTTATGAATCTGTTCCTTTGTTGATTTTTAATAATTATTTTTCTAGCTAAACCTGGAAAAAATATGAAAAGATTTTAAATATTAAATTTAGCATTTTTTTTTAAATAACTAGAAATCTCAGGCTCAAGCCCATACTAACTTTTATAGAACATACGTTTGTCGGTATATGCAAAAATTCAAGATCTTAAACAAAAAAAAAGCCTTAGGGATTAGAAAAAACTTATGTTTTCAAAATAATAAGTCTTATAAAAACGCGTTTAAAAACGTCTTATAAAAACGCATACAGAATTTATAATACCCATAAAAATCAAATTTCTTAATATGTTATTTTCCAATGTATGTTCTACATTAAAGCACTAATTTAATAAAATATGACTGAAAACAATTTTAATTCAAAATATATTTTTGTATAATATTGATAACATTCATTACGACAACAAGTTATTTAGCTTAATCTTAACTTAACATTTTCACAAATGTTTTGAAACACAAATCATTTATGTACAAAATAATAATGATAGTAACTTAAGTTAAAAGTTGCCAAGTTTGTTCATATAATTTAATTTTTTTCAGTTTTATATTGGGATAGTTTTTAACAAGTTCGAGTTTTTGACGCCGAATTTCAAAATACTAAAATATACTACTACAATATGTTTACTATAATGCAGTTTGTTACGTCATGGAAATATTCAGTTTTATATACAATACTTGAATTCAGACTACTTATATTCAGAACTCTTATTGCAATATCAGCTGAATGAGTGAGTGAGTATTAACGTTGCACTGTGCAGCTACACGAGGGCTTTTGGGGACGGACCTCGTAATTTTGAACCAGCAGTATCAGCTGAGGTTTGGTTTTTAAGATACATCATTTTCAATAGTATTAGATCTTTTCGAAATATTGTTTCTCATGAAAAGTTAAGAACGCGTTAGTCATGGCATTTTCTCGACAGGAAAAGTTAAAAATAAAGCTTCTGAATTAACTATTTCTAAGACAAAAATTGGACTTCAAATCAATTTTAATTGAGTAACTAAGAAAACTAAAAATCACTCAAAACATGATGAAGCAGAATTGATTTTATTAAGAGAATCAGAATTTACAACCATTTCTCTTTGAAAGAGATGATTGTGCTCAACAATATTTTGAATTAAATCAATTTAATGTATCCGACTACTTGCGGCAACTTTTTTTTTTAAAAAAAAAAATGTAAAAATGGGAATTTTTTTTGTTGTTTTTAGATTTGTTTAGTTCATTTTAAGAAAAATATGCTAAAATAAAGAAGAGAAAAAAATTATTATTATTAAAATGTTAAAAAAATGGGCAAACATTTACAAAAAATAACAAAAACGCGGCCCATTCTGTACCAAAGATTTATAAACAAAATTTCAATTTTTCAATTCTGATGTGTTGCTATGTTATTTATTTTTCAAATGACCTTCAGGATAAGAGATTTTTTAATTTTTACAAAAACTAGAGTACTTTATCTTAGTTATTATATGAAATTGCTAAAAAAACAGTGATTATATTGAAGTAAGGAACAGTAATTTTTGTAACAAAACAGTTATTGATAAATCTGAAGCTTGAAAAATTTATATTATATTACACATAACATACACAAAAAATTTCAGTTAATTATTTTCAAACATTTTTTAGCAATCGCTGGCCCTATATCAGCATTAAAAAACACACTTATACTTATAAAGCAGATACAAAAAACATTTATTAACATTTTATTTTAATATTCTTTAAGATGAATTGAGTGTTAGTATAAAACATTTAAAGTGTATGTGTTAATGTTCTCTTGAAATCGTACCTATTTAGGAAATACTGCATAATATATTAAATGAAGTATGCTTTTATTTATATTAATTTTACTTCTGTTTTCTTATACTTTGAAGAAATACTGATTACTGTATTGAATATTTTTATTGGTACACTTTTCAATATGTAAGAAAACTACTAATAAAAACTGTAGACAGTTCGGGTAGACAGATTTTAAATTGAAAATAAATGTAACTCCTTGCACCTACATTTAACCATGGCCATTTTGGAAAATAAAACGTTATAAACTATTCCAGTTTTTTATTTTTTTAAAATTTTAAGTTTTTTAAATAATTTTCTTGTGATGTAATTTTGTTACAGTGCAAAGCTACAGTTTTGCTCTCTGTAATTATTTATTTAATCATCAATAACCATTCATTTTGAATCATACGCTTCAATTATGTTTTAAAATTCCTTCTGTGAAGAATCTAAAGTTTAGCGAAAGTATCATTAAAAAGTATAATACAAATTTCGAAAACTTACATTACCAAGAAACTTTCTAAATTGAAGATCTAAGTGAAATTTCAGGCGGTTGATATTTCAAGCAGGACTTGTAATAAATTTAAAGAAAGAAGTTTAATAGTGCACTTATTTTTGAGGACGAAAATATTCAAGGTGATTTCGGCAATTAAACTATAACATGGCTCAAGAACTCGTCTTAAACGATGATAAAAATCCTCCAGAGGAATATAATAATTCAAAAATGTGGAAAATGATAAGGGAATTATTTAAGTTGTAAAAAAATAACTTTCTTCCAAGGTACTTGAATTTTGCAGTTAAATTAATCAACATGAACATCTGAAGCGTATAGGGACTTAAGTCATAGAAACTAATTGGACACTTAAAACCCGGGTTTTGAATTTTTCCTAATTAAGTCTTTTCGCCATGCGCGGATGCTTACGCAAATGGTTAAAAACGATGATTTAAACAGCGTGTAATCATTTCTGTAGTTCAACTTTTTTGTCATTCTTTTTTATGCACATAAATGCGAACTCATTGCATACTGAATGAGTGCAATTAGTTCAAACTAATGCCACAGTAAAATCAAATTACACGTAAGATAAATAAAATGAGTTACTTTAAGGGTGTAAAACAATTACATGAAATTTCAATTTCTCCAATGGCTTTTTCTCATTTTTTTTTCATTTTGTAATTGAAAACTGATGAAGAAAAAAAAAGTTAAAACAGAGACGTACTTAAACATACCTAATTTAAACGTAAAAAAAAGATTTTGCTTTTTTCCCCTCTTCGAAACAAATATTAAAATGCATTTAATGGCGCAATTGTTTCATAAATGTGCTTCATATTCTTCTAATGATTTGAAAAAAGAAAATTCAAGAAAATACTTTTTTAAAAGCTCAAATTCTCATGTAAAATATGCATTTTAACCACAAAAGCATTCTATATTTTGCAAAAAATGTGAATAAAAAAAACAGTAAATATTTCCGGATTTTATTTTATTTAAGTAAAATAAGAGGTTATTCATTGCTTATTTAAAAGTTTTACCTACTTGAACTGCATGCTTATTTCCCTACCTAATTAAAAGATCTTCAAATATATATATTTCAATTCTGTGAATTATTTTCACGTTTTCTACGCAAATGTAGCTGCTTATCTTAAAGACTAAATTTATAATAACATAACTGGGCATATGATAACCTGAATTTCTATTCATGATTGTTATGTAACGGATTAAGTACAAATAACATTTTAATATTTTTGGAATTGACTTCTTTTAGATTTATTACAAATTAATTTTAATAATTTTGAATTTATTAAACAACATATATATTTCCACTGCCTTTTATTTTAAATTATGTATTACTTTTTCATGTTTTTGTAATTGACCTCTTTTTAATTTATTAAAAATTAATTTTAGTAATTTTGAATTTATTGAAAATAATAAACATACCACTGCATTTTATTTTTGTCCAGTTATTTAGGCTAGGTTATTAGGTTATGTCCAGTTATTAGATCTAAACCCAAAAGATTACTTATGTGTTAAAGTGACTATCTTTGTCCACTAATATTTCACTACGATATATATATATCCAGAATAATAAAATAGTAAGAGATAAAATTGTATTTCACACAAGGCTAAAAAAGAAAGAAATCGGATTCTAAGAAAAATATCAAGAAAATAAATGATGCAAAAAGAATATAGTACTAAAATTGGATAACAACAAACAAAACAAGAAACAGAGGTGTAGAGCTATTAAAATTGAAGTTACCAAATGAGTCTTTGGACTAAAATGGAGGCCTATTAAGATTCATAAAGCTGTCGCTGAATTAGGCCAGTGAATTTAGGGTTAAGAAATACTTTATGAATTCACCTCCCCCGTACAGCAAAAACTTGCAACATAATAGAGAAACAGAGACATGTTGAAAAATTAGGCCTATATCTATCACACGTATGTACATATATGTGAATGAATAAACCATGACAAGAATAAACGATAAAAAAAAGAAAATCACAAAACAATATATTAAATATTTTAAAGGAAGAAATTGAATCTCTCTCTCTCTCTCTCTCAATTAAACTCCAATTCAAAAATTCCAAATTGTGACCTTTTATGGAACTGTTATAACGTTTAGTTTACCAATTATATATACCTAGCTAATTTCCTTTTGTCTTTCTAATTAGTTTTCTTGAAAATCTATGAGTTTTTTTTTCTTTCACGTTATTATTCTTTTTTTTAATTCTAATTTTATTTTATTTTAAATAAATCTCTTCAAGCCTCACTGAAGGTGTCTCTTTATATGCACATTTTATGTTTTCAAATGCCATCTTTTTCAACGGGGAATATTTAATGGTACTTTAGTATATACTGTTATTTAAAGTTACACAATAGCGTTATATATTTTGAATTAATTTATTTGCTATTCATTACAGGAGGATTATATACATATAAAGGTTTATATTTATGTATATATAAACCTTTCGAAATAGTCTTGAGTTTTTTCACCTGTTTCTTTTCATCTCACCTGCTGATGACCTAAGTTTTATTCAGAAATATTTTAATTCAAAAACCAGTGTAATGATTTCAATTTAAACCAGAAATTAAAATGCTGTGTTATCCCTTACAAAAGGGAAAATATTTTACTTTCAAAAGCTTTCTAGAAACCCAAGCTCTGTTATTTACGCAAGATTTTCCTATTATACAGCTTTTCTTTTGTGCCTAGAGAAATCGTTAAATAACGTCATCAAAGCAAGTTCTTTAGCAACTGCTTCTTATAGCGATATTTAAATTACATCATTAACATAGTGGCTTAAGGTTGATAACGTAAATTTAGATACGCATTTTTTATACACGCAAAGAATGTGCAAAATTCTTTTCTTCGAAAGTTGCTTTAGGTGAGAGTTTCAGATAGCGAATTTGCTACAAAATGTTAATCAGGTAAATAAAAAAAAGAGTTAGTAAAAATGTTGAAAGTGTGTGTTAATTACGAAGGGGGAAGATATATTTTTAGCAAAGAGCTAAAATTGGTAATCATTATAAATAATTCGTAGGAAAATTAAAAACGCCTTTTTTCCCCCTCCTTTCTCATATTTTTCCTTATCTCATCAGATATAAAAGTCAACTCAAAATAATTTTCAATAGTTGATTTTCTATTTATTGCATGTCAAAGATATATTGATGAAAAGTAAATGTAGAAACAATGCTTCTTATTTCCAAAAAGTTTTATTACAATTGATCAAATTTCATAACTTACTACAAAGTTTGTGCACATTGAAGGTATTAAATCATACGCATTTACTCGACTAAACTCTTCCATTAATTTATTTCTTTTAGAATTTGAAACAACAAAAAATACTATTAATTAATTGGTCTATTCTTAAAAATATTAGCTTAAAATTAAGGCTCAGAAATTCATGGAAGAGTAGAATGGGAAATCAACGAATTGATAATAATATATTAAATATAATGCAATATAAATAATTTATTAATTTTTTTCACTTAATTTCTGTTTTCTGAAACTGTTTTTTTTGTTGATATTTTCTGAGTCGGATCATTTTCTCATTTTGATTCAATATACACACAATTGTCATTTCTGTTTGCATACTAAGCCTCGAAAAATGGATAAATCATACGAAATTTGTGTAATAATCTTTTCTAAGAGTACAAAATTTTTAAAGGCATTCATTCGACTCATTCTCGTTTATTTAATTTTTGACTCTCGATGTCATTGTAATTATGGTTAGGTTATATGAAACAATATTTGATGCTCTAAAATCCTTTTAAATCGTGTAAAAAGAATTAAACAGCATTATACACTGTCATGCTAAAACATTATAGACACCTCCACATTTTTCAATGAACTCGTCTGGATGCCCGGTAAGCCACGTGATTGAGAAAAAAAATGGTATTTAACCCACCTTTAGGCGCGCGAATCTCTCAGATTCACAGTAAAAATAGTTGCGGTGCTGCATCCACACAGTGGGTTGGAAAACGCTTCTTCTTCTATCTGCCTTTCGTCACTTGCCCTAAGATTCAGTGTCGAGGACGAGGGCTATTTCTTCATATTTTGGGTGGCAGGAGTCTTTGAATCTGATAGAATACAGAGCGCCCAACAACGTCAGTTTGTATGACTTTGAACTTTAAAAAAAATATTTCTTGTAAAATAGTGTAGTTTTCAGTTTTATATGAAAACAAATCGAAACTAGTATTTTGTGACTTATGTATGTTAGTTCTTTTTGCTGGGAATTGAGATACATCTAAGAGATACCGCGCGCCAAGCCAATGATTGTATTTTTTCAATTCTCAATGTAGCTGGAATAAACTTCCAAAATATCTATATGAGAATCAAAATCACTCAGATCCTCGCTCACATATCTAGGAATACTAGGTGAAGAACTTTTGAAAGAGCACCTGTGAAGACAGTCTGTGTTTTATATGCACATGCCTCGTTCATTTTAATTCATGATTTGTTTATGATATACAATGCCCCATTCAAGACAAAAACCAAGATAAACATCACCAGAAACTTAGAAAAGATGGTTCTATTCCCTTTTATCAAGACATACAAAAAATGTTCTTAAAAATTGTGTAATGTATTATACGGAACCTTTATGTGCCTTCAACATTACAAGGACTTTTCATGAAGGCTGCGAGAAGGCATCTTAAAACGTAAACATTGATGATTCAGTTATAAATATTCATTATCTTTTTGAGGTTTTTTCGTTTAAATATCTCACTTTCTGATTCTATGTTAGATAAAAATTATGTCAAATATATTTTTATGTCAAATCTAACCATTAAAATGAATAAATACTCTTCAAAAGTAAGTATGAGGTGATGCATCTGAGAGATGCCACGCGCCTATGGAGGGAACATTTTAAAGAGCGCATAGTGGAGGGTTAATTGCTGCTAAGCTACCATTTTCTGGAACTTACTTTTATGTGAGTGAGGGAAAAGGTGGATGATCAATGAGAATTTTAAAAAATATGGATAGTAATGGCCCGGAGACTCATAACGAGTATCTCTGAAACAGCTTGACTGGTAGATTGTTCGTATTCTGCTATTTTTAGTCTTTATGCCAAGTGGATAAATGACGATGAAACCAGAAGTAGACACCGAACTATTGGACGTCCAAGCCTCATCAAAGGCAAACGATGTCGGAAAATGTCCCGCTTAGCAAAGCAACATAGGCCTTACACATTGGCTCAGCTGACAGCCAAATACAATGCAGGTCCAAATGCAAGTGTTACAGAACAAACAGTTCAACGGAAATTGGATATGGGACTGCGCAGCAGACGTTCAATTCGTGGGCCTCTGTTGATCATGCATCATTGCCAACTAAGTCTATAGTTGGCTCAGAACCATTGGGACTTGACCATAAATAGGTGAAAGAGAATTTCCTGGTTGGAATGAATCCCAATTTCTCATTCATCACGTCGATGTCTCTTTCTGGACACTCCTTCATTCACTGTCGAGCATTTTCTCTCTCCATGTATATAGCCTGGTGACAGTGATATTATGCTTTGGAGAACGTTATCATGGGTGACTCTAATACTCTTAGTTCTAGTAGAAGGGACCGTGAAAGATGTAGACTATCTGAGCGTAATTGAGGATCAGTTACACCCTTATATGTAATATATTTACCCAAATGGAAACTGAATCTTCCAGCAGGACAACGTACAATATCAAAAGACCAGAACTTTGATAGAAGGGTTAGAGGCGCACAAAGATGAATTCCATTTATGATCCTGGACACCTAATTCAGAGGATCTTAATCTGATACAGCATATTTGGAACTTTATAAAGGCAGCTCAGAGATTAAAAAATTTCACGTCGGAATATCTCTTTAGAGATACCACTCGGACCACTTTTTAGAGAATTGGTACTACCTGTATTCAGTCATAAATCAAGAACTACCAAGATCCATACCAAGGCTACTTACAGTTGTTTTGCAGGCAGAAAAAGGTGTAATGCGTTATTAATTAGGTGTTCATGATGGTTTGGCTCTTCGGTGTTAATGATACTTAACGACTGTGACTTGTACAATGAAGCCGTTCGTCAAATATCTTATATATAATGATGCGTTAATGAGATTGACTATTTTCTAAATAAGTGTGTCGAGTCTCATGCTTAGATTGGAAATAGAGACAAATCAGATCGATGTAGTTTTTCATCTATTTCAATTCGATTGTTGTGCTGAAATAATATTGACTTTAATCAATTTGTCTGAGAAACATTTAACATATGTTTGTATAAAATAATTGATACATATGTTTTCACATTTTCAAAACTATCAAATAATAAAACTGAATGGTAGTTGAATTTTCTTCAAAACCGAAAGGTTCACTTTAAAGTAATTAAATAATGATCAATATTTTTATCTATAATCAGTACTGCGCGCATTTATATCTTAAGACTTTCAAGTTCTAATTAAATCAGAGTTTGGTTTTTAAATTTATAAAATATTAAATAGCTTGCTGCAATTGAGATTATATTTTATTTTATTTCTCGCCATTGAGTTTCACCTTTCCAAAAAACTTAATTCTAAACTTTGTAATTTCTGAGCAAATTCATTAATTGTCAAATGAAATATGCAAATATATTGAATATTTATATGATTTAAATTGGATAGATTTTATATATATTGTCTTCAGTTACATGGTAATTGGTGGGTTTCTCGAAAAATACTGATAATCATACAGCAGATAAACATTTTTTAAAAATGTAGCAAAATTGAATATAAACACTATTTTCAATTTTTGTATTATTGAAATTAAAAAAATGTTTTATTAAAATGTACATTTTTAAAATATTTTCTAGTAAAATTAAGGAGTTTTTTTATTGAAGCTTTGATTTTAAGCTAAACTTATTAATAAAAAATTAGGTTTATGTATCTAACATCAAGAAAAAAATTATTAATACTTTTATACAAATAATGTACCATTAGGTCATTCCTATGAAGTACACTTTTTGTTGAAGATATTACTGCGCAAGAAGTGTAATTGTTATTTAACGCAATCTAATTATAAGATTTTATCATTTTACAAAAGCTTAGTTTTAAATTCTGGTATTTTTTCCTTGCAAAAATGTTTTAAGATTAAATACAGAAAGTGATAGAAATATCTGACGGTTTTGTAAATGTAATAACTTTTCTGTGTTTAAAAATGTTTACACAAATTCATTAAGTTCAAGTTATTTTCTATTGCTGTTCACACCATGAAATATCTTCAAAATGCAATTTAGGTATAGTAAAGACAAGACCTTTTTTTCCATCTTCTTTTAAACATTTTTCATGCGTAAATAGCCTAGGCAAAATATAGTGAATCTATTGAAAAAAATTTAATCTTTTTTTTCCGAAAAAAATAATTGCAATTTCAAAACAATCTCAGAGATTTTTGCTTCATTCTGTAAATTTTTCTTAGAAAAAAATTGTTGTTCTTGTAGTTTCACAAGAAACTAAAAAAATGTTTAAAATTTTCTTTATTATTGCAGAAAAATTGAAAGCAATACAGTAGCTATTATTTATCACTTAATCTTTAGAAAATAACCAGGAGACAAAAATTTATAGAATTCATGTTATTAATAGATTTTCATGTTATTTTAGAAGTAATAAGTTACGAATATGCTTGAATTTTCAATTCATATGACATAAATCTTTCAAAAACATTTAGAATAAAATTATTTTAACATAATTTATTCTCAGGTAATTTTTTTAAAGGAAATTACCACGACATAATATTTGTATTATTTTATTTAGTACTTTTGTATTAGATCTTACAGAAAAAATTCCTCGCATTATCTTTAGCTATTACATAAATTTCCATTTAAAACTGCAACTTGGGAAATCTATTGTGTTTTTCAAATTAATCATTCGACTTGCAAATTCTTTTCTTTTTGTTGTTGTATGACAAAAATTTACACAGGTTTTGCATAATTGAAATGAAAAATGAGTAGAGTAACTATTAAATGTTCTTAAATTTAGTAAATATTTCCTATATCTATTTCCTATTCTGAAAAATACCAAGAAAAGAAATGTAATAACTATTAAAGCAGAATCATGTTCAACATTTGCTGATCATTATTTTTGATAAATATAAATAAATTATTTTTTTCTTTATAACCATGTATTTCATCGTATTTTAAGCAGGATATCTAACGTATATTTATTTTCTCGTTGAATGGGTGATTTCAATTTTTCGTATATTTATTTCTCGTTGAGTGGGTGATTTCCATTATTAGAAAATATTAACTAAATGAAAATCCTAGCTACTAACTTAGTTTTAATTATTAAAAATCTTCAGCTTTCAGAGTTTTAATAGAGATTCAAATGTGCAACACAAATGCAAATTTTTAAGAATCCTGTTTAACAGAACTTGGTTGAAAGGTTGAATTTTTAATTGATTTACGACACCCTAGATGTATTGTAGCGTCGTTCATGAAATCCTTCCCAAAATTAACGTTGTCATTAAGCGGCTTGAATAAAGATGTTTGTAGTCGTATTCCCTGCTATTCAGCAGTTATTAGCCCTTTTCCTGAGATAATGTATAATGTGAACTATTCGTTGAGGAGATAAGGAATACAAATGACGTTGCTACTATTGGGGATTATATATCATTATCTTCGTAAACAGGATAATGCTCAAAGGATATTTAAAAATTCTTAATTGCTCATTGCATTCATTTTGCATCAGATTAGCAGTTGCATCCGCTTTCGATAGCGAAGTACTGGGGGTCTTTATCTACAGCGTTATTGTATGTACTTTATGTCGTTGCCAGAATACAAAGTAACACTTAAGGAAATAAAAATATATTTTTTAATTTATAATATTTGTTAACTAAATTTTATATTATACAAGAGAAAATTAGTATTTTTTAATATACCTCAAAATATAAGTATAAAATTTAACAGTAAATAAATTACTATTTCGGTCTGTGAATTTACAACTAACTTAAATGTTGCACACAAGTATCTTCAATCAACTTTAATCACAGTTTTCTAATAACCCCATCTCACTCTTAGATTATTAATAACTTTAGAACCATCCATCGGTTTCCTAACATTCACAGATACCTCCTTGAATTCTCCAATAAGCCTACTTAAATATTCCACTTAATTCACTGAAATTCAAATTAAATAATAATACTTATTGCATTTATCATGTTCCCTTTATAAGACGCGGTTTTCATATAAAAAATAAGCGAAACTTGTAGAAATCCCACGACAAAATGAGTGTAGAAAAGGAATGATTATAATTGAATATTATTTAGTATACATTTTTAAAAATATCACCGTAGACGAAAGAGCTTAGCCGTGACTTTCCAGACAGTATTGAAGTTGAAATACTTAATTCGATTACTGATTTAGAGGAATCAAAATATTGAATTGTCATAGGATTCAATATTCTCAAGTGATAAATAAAACAGGAGAGTAAGATGACACATAACCCCAATGACATACTCGTCGCTTAACTATGGTGAATATTCTGATATTCTTCGAAAATAACCTTAACATTGACCTTCTTTGACATCTGAATATCATGTGTTCTGTTTCAGCCCTACCGACAACCTGCCACTGAGGTTTCACTTCTTGAAAAAATAGTGCCTGCTGTGACGTGCTGTAAGCAAAATACGATCAGCCTACTCACTAAGCTTTTATTTCACAAGAAACACGCTTCACCTTCTCTATCTTATCCGAGCATCTCTCAAACAGGTTAGCTTCCCAGCTCGCTATCTCATTTCTCACGGGGCTTCGAAAGGGAGTTTCGCTTTTCATTCGTTCACGAGAGTCTATCTTTTAGAGAAAGAGGTATGGGTTGATGGAAGCCTTTTTTACCCTCCTATAATCTAAAACATTATTTTTTTGGCTATTCCATCCCAAATTAAGTCAACTGGTATTTGTGGTAATAAAATTTGCCACACTGCACTTGTGAGTTATAATTACTTATATGTTGTGAGGTTTACTTTCATTTGTATGACTTTCTGTAAATGAAATTTTAATTGTTTTGTAAGAACTGAAGAAATAACTACGTTTTTAAAAGACTTGTCGCAAAAGGAATTAGAACGAGGAAAATTATCCGTCATACACGATGAATCTAATGAGGGATTTTTTTTCTTGATTGAAAATCGTTGAGGATATTGAAATTAATAATTCTGAGTATCAGAGTCTTGTTCTCAAGGATCCACTGATGAAAGTATGGGTTTCTTGAAGTGTACTTAGATTAGAAACCAAATATATTTTGAATGACTCATGAACCAACTAGTTAAGCAAATGGATATATAAACAATTACAGGGTTTTTAATGTCTAATTGCTTAAAATAATGTAACAGCTTTAAAGCATGTAATAAAATGCTGAAACAGATGCTCTTACAAGTATTAAATAATTATTTTTGTATCTTTCGGAAGATGAACGTTTGGTTTCGTATGTACGTGGAGTTTCTGGAGCTAGAATTCTGAAACTCCATTCCTTATAATCTACTAGATGTGATATAAAGTTTTGTACACATAAATTAAGTCCATAGGTAAATTTTCTAAAATATCAAGGTTTTTCAGTTATGCTTCTTAATTGACCGAAGTAAGATACGTTCACAATGATTTAGAAAGTTTTGAGTCATTTCAGTGAAAACTGCATCAGCTCTTCAAGAGCTGCTTCGGAATTTAACAATCGACAAACAATTATTTCCCAGTAATAATTTTTTGTTCATTTTTTAAAATTTATAGAATCAAAATCCAATAATTATTATCAAAAATTTAGATAGTTGCAGATTTAGAAAGCAAGCATATTTTGAATCATGTCCTTACATGAGAAAAAATTAAAATGAGATCAATGTGAGAGAGATTTTGAACTTGAGAGAGTAATTTTAAAACTGAATGAACCATTTATATTTTACAGTATGAGAAGAAATGCCCCACAGTTGATATTTTCGTACATTTCTTAAATTATATTAAAGTTAAAACGGAAGAGTTTATTTGACACAGTGAATAGGAGCAGTTCAAAAAATCGAAATAGTATAAAATCAAGAAAAAAAGTGTTATAAGCAACAAAAAACATCGAAAAAAATTGGGAAAAATACACTTTACTAGTGTGAAACAAAAAACGAACTTTGTAATCACGAGATCTTCATATTCAAGTAATTGCAAATAATTCAAAGAAAACACTCGAAACTATCAGTTTTTACAAAGCAGCAAAAAGTCGGGAAGAAGTTGTGCACCGAATGACAAGGCTATATTTAGTCCAAACAAGAAGTTGTCATTTTCATACATTCTACGATATTTTATAATTTGCTGCCTCAAAAGCGTGGGTTATTTTTAAATGAATGCTGAGAAAATATTATCAAGGCTTACTGTAATTGAGGAATTTTGAGTAGAATATGTCGAAAAATTCTGCACGCAGAAAGGATGAAGGCAAACTGCTAATAGAAAATCCACCTAAGTGTGAAAATGTAAGGTAAAAAAAATGTCATGGAATCATGACAAAGGAATGATCTTCTTGTAAGAGAATAACGCCGTTGGAAATTTATGAAACATAGTTGTAGTGCATTTATTGATAGCAAATGAAGTGAATAGCTATTTTTTGTTTATATTCCCATATCATTTAACAAAATTATTATTATTTTACTGATACAACAATTTTTTCACGTACAATAGATATTTACATAAATAATGCACCCAACACTTTTTTTACATTGTCTTTTCTTTCACGATTTTGAAACAGTGTTCACCAATAAAATTTTCACATGAATCTTTTGTTTTAGCACGAATCTCCTCCATTTTTTCTTTTAATTCTAACTTTGACACTATTATTAGATGACGGTCGGTTTAGGTCCATCCATGTGTGAGTGACATGGTCTACTTCAGTATGTGTTTATACTGAATACATTTTTCTTCTTGGCCTTCAAATTTAAAACAGCATTTTGTTCTTCTGGATATTTGTACTGTGTGTTAAATTCCTTTGGATGAGGACGACTGGATCGAGTTAACGAAAACAAAGAAATCGATAATGACGAAGTCGAAGTTGAATTTCAGCTATTGATATTTGATTTAATTAGCAAGGACTTGAAATTTGCAGCAAGTATGGAACAACATTTTCTTACTCATGATCTTGACATAAAGCGTGCATTAAAATTTCACCACTACCTTAAGTTTTGTATAGAAGGATATCAAGATTATATAAGCAGCTTGAGAAAATAAAAAAATAAAAATAAGTAAATAAATAAAAGAACAGCCACTAATAAAAGACTTTGTTACTACACAAAATCAATAGAAGTTGTAATAACGAATGAAATTATTCATTTGAATCGAAGCCTACAATTGTGCTAGACATATTTAACACATTTACTGACGATAGCAATTTTTATCAAGTTCGTAATAAACGTGCACGCTTGTTAATTAGTAATTTTATTCCAATTTTTCAATTTGAATTTTCATACGCTGTATACTAATTTAATTCGCTTTTTTTGTGATAAAAATTATTATTATTATTATTTTGTTTTAAAAGTATGTAACATGGATTTCCTTATTAATTTTTTGCATCGATTTTAGGAAAAACGCTTAGAATGTTTTCATCTTGCATGATTTTTTAAGGTTTGTGAACATATTTCTAAATGTATCATGTGCCGCATATATTTTTAAACGATGTTTTTGCACGGTTTTGTAAGGAACGTATGTACCGCATAAAATAAAGGTTGAGTGCATTGAAAGACTTATTTCATTCCATAATTTCTCTTGATATCGACTACGGGGTTCTAATTTTAGGGGTCATCAAGATTTCCAGCATTCTAGTGTTAAAGTTAAGGCAATTATATCAATAATCAATTTTAATGAAAGCAACCAACACTGTTCGTCAGTTTCAACAAATAATCAATAATTTGTTCAGGTGAAGTGGAAGGAATCTATTTATTTTTCACATTTATTACAATGAGGAAACCCAAAAGTTTTATTTCAAATAATTTGAAATAAAATGGTTGATTGAAGATACAAGGAATTTTTCGTAGTTTATATTTATTCTCTTTAAATACAGTTTGAATAAATGTTCAGATTTTTAATGCTTCCTTGTTTCTATGGCACAGCTAATTAATGAATTATGGAATTCAAAATCATAAATTATTAAAAATTAAAAACTGCTGTGAACATAAAAAAAGTTTGAAATGTATTTTCAATTATTCATTAAAAAATATTTTAGATTATTAAAATATTTGAAGCTAATAAATTTCCTTCATTTTCAAAAATTAGAAAATCATTTTTCAGAAAAGTTCGCAATTTAAATGATAAGTAAAAAATATATTTTATTTTTATGATCATTACTCTTTTCATAGCAAGGAGTTTACCCTAAAGAGTAATATTAAAAACCTTTTTTAGTACAAAGAAGCATTAACAGACGAGAGAAACTTTGAAGCAGATAACCGAATTTTTGCTTATGGTGAAAGAATTTCAATTTTGTACCTTATCTCAGATTGAATCTCTTTGTTTCTAAGCTATAATGGTACTTTCAACTTAATCTCAAAATTTTTTTTTTTGCTTCAGAAATCATTTTTTTGCTTCATAGTGAAAGAAATATTTTTGACTAATTTCTATTCTTGCCACCTTTTGATTTGTAACCATATCTCGAAGAAGCCATCATACTATGATTTTGCAGAATTGTAATAAATTACAAATAATGAATTCTATACCTCCATAAAGTATGCTATTTCATTGGCAGTTTTTCATTGATTATTAAGAATAAAACTTCGAATTTGTCAAATTTTCACTTAGATTATAGTATTTTTACTAATCGATTATGGGTCAATTTTCCCTCTTCCACGTAATTTTTATGCTCCTAGCTCTACTCACATACATGAAAACCTCGATAAAATGTCATTATAGAGCTGGTTGGTTAGTAGTGTCAATTTCAATAATTATAACTGTTTCTTTCTTTAAGGTATCCAACTGCGTTCGGTTATGAGATTTTCTCTCGCTCTCTCTCTCCAAAAGCGTACAGATGAATATTTTTTTTAAATATTTAGTGTCCTTTAGATTAGAACAAACTAGAATACCCGTATAAAATTGTTTTAAGAATATTAGTACTATAGAAAGATTAAGCCTTCTCCCGAGAACCTGAGTTAGGATTTTGGAAAAATCCACATTTTCGGAGTTACTATCAATTGAAATAATTATGAATCTTTCTTTGTTAAAAATTCTTGATTCTGATGTATTAAAATACTAAGGAATACATTTCAAAAATCCTAGTCCAGGCTATGCGCAGAGGTCTGAGATATATATAAGCAAACTATTATTATTATAGAAGCATTTTTCATAAAAGGGGAATGTTTTGAAAATAGGTAATTATATGTTCATTTTTTGCAAAAATATTGCATTTAAATATTTTTCTTATTGAAGTAACATTTTTAAAACAATTTTATACGTGTAATCTAAGAGGCACTAAGTATTAAAAGTAATATTCGTTTGTCCGCTTTTGAAAAATCTCGGAGCCAAACATAGTCTCATACCTTAAAAACTTTATAACTATTTGACGCGCAATTGCAGTTAGTAAGCTTAATGATTAAATAAATAAAAACATGAAACACATAGAGAAGCAGTTATAAATGGTTTTTTATACTTCATCTAACTTAGTATGATTGTTATGGTAAAGTTCATACATTAATATTATCTTATGTCTAGCTTAATTATCATCAATATGTCTCGCTTATATCTGATTTACTTTATGCATTGAATTATGTATTTTGAATTACGTAGATGATGAGCGTCACAGTCTGCTTATATACTTTAAAAAAAAATAGAACGCATTCTTTCAGAAATAATATGAAATGACATTAAAATTCTCTCTTTTAAATTTTATTCGAAATTTAACATCGTGGTTACGGTCGAAGTCTAAGAATTCAATCTGTATTTTCAATCAAATTTTAGAAAATTTATATATATTGGGTAACAATGGATTCATCGTAAGAGTAATATGTAGATTTTTAATAAATCCAAATGTTGAAAGTTATGTTGATGTGTTTTAAAGAAAGAAAAAAAAAAACTGATAAGAAATAGGTATACATTTAAATTTGCATTTATCGGTCATTTATCTTTCTTTGAAATCTATTTGTCTGATATTTGTTTTGCCTTGTATAAATTTGTTTCCTTCTAACATTGATCTATTTCTTTTCTATTTATTGTTATGTGTAGCAGAATATTTTTTTCTTTTTGTATTTATAATAAATTAAAGATGTTTAATGCAATGATAACAGCGCATGAAAAATGATTAGATCTTATAAAAAATGCTTTATTCATAATTAGGAGAGTGTTAAAGATCTGACGCGACTGGTAACCTCATTTCTTTGATTCTGTGTAGTTTGAGTATAAAATAATTTTTAATTTTAATTCTACAAAATAGTACCTCAATATTTCTTTCCTATTTTGATTTTTTTCAGCAACATATTTCTTCTTATATTGATTTTTCCTTCAATATTGATCTATTTCCTTTCTATATATTGTTATATGTAACTGAACATTTTGTTTTTTTCCCTTTTGTATTTATAATAAATGAAATATTTTAATGTAATGATTAAAACGCATGAAAAATGATTACATATTATGAAAAATGTTTTATTCATAATTAATTAACAATCTGACGACTGATAACCTCATTCTTTTGATTCTGTGTAGCGTCTAACACGTCCATATTGACCCATGTTAAATTATGTAAGTTTATGCTCCTTGTGTTCTCAGAAACTACTTACTTCTCATGGATAAATATTTTACAGTTGGTTATGCATACTATCAATGAAACGTAAACGAAGGGTTTGTTTTTTTGAATATGAATTTGTAAACAAGTGTCCATTTTTTTCCCTAAAAAATTTAGTTTAAAAAAATCTTACCTAAAAAGTGTTCCAGATATTTCTTATTACCTCCATTAAAAGGTGCAAATTTGTTAAAATTATGCTCACTGAAAATTTGAGAATTATATTATAATTATTATTTTAGAAAAGGTACATCAAGTAAAAAATACTACATTTTGAGAAAACAGTCTTTAAAGTAAAAAATTGTAATTTTTGAGCATTTACTTTTTCAGTACTTTCTAGAAGCATATGAAGAATTTTCGTTACCCTCTGCTCGTACAAAAGACTCTTCTAATTTTTTCCCATTATTTTTAACAATTTAGCCTTTAATTTGGATCTCAAGGTACTTTGGTATGGTTACACGAATTCTACGTGCATCTAATTTTTTACAGCATGGCGCACAGTTATATTTTGGTTCAATACCAAAATATTTTAAGATCTTTAATTTTGCTAAATGGTTCATATTAAAATGTGCAATAGCCATATTTACCCCTAATGTTAGAGTTTTTAATTCCACAAATGAAGTTTTTGGAATCACTGACCATAATGTGTTATTAACTGACTCATTGGGGTTCTGAGTTTTTCCATGTAGACATTTTCTTAATAACATAGGATCACCTAGATCAATAAAAATTGGCTTCAACTAATTTATTATACAATATAGCACATTGTATGTGCTTTCGTTACATTCAGCTTCTGCTTTTGAAATTTAGTCCATGAGTTTATACCCTCAGGACACTATTCATGTGAGATATCTTGTTTGAAGACAGAAGATGAAAATTAATAGTCTACACAACAGTTTTCATGCTATGTAGATCATTGATATTTTTTCTAATAGCCATACCATTATATCTTTGAATTTTTTATATCAAAATGTCGATGAGTTGGTTAGGACCACTTAGGCTTTTTCCATCACTAAACTTTTCCCTCTGTTTTTGCCTTTAAGATCCAATAGACATGTATCCTTACACTTTTGGATCTGACCAATACACTCTAATTTTTCCACTTGAATATCTTATGAACTCAAACTCATCAAAAACTTATGCATGGGGAAACACAGGTGGTCCTAGCAGAGTCAAGGTATAATTTCATTTAAAAAATAAATAAAAATACTTATAATTATCGTATTTCCTTATATCATATATCATTTTAAACAAAGATGTGTGATCCTTTAAAAATATAAAAAAGTTAAAATCGATAATCTTTTGGAAGTTCATGTGCCCAATTATATGAACTGGTTTTTAATATATTTTATTAACACAGATACATCTTCATATTAAATAAACAAAAACGACAATTTTTAATAACCATTTGTTAAAATACAAAATTAAAAGCAATATATTCTAAAAATACTCGTTCATATTGATTCTTGTAATGCAATATATATATGTATAGAAAACTATACAAATAGTAAAACTCTCTTGTCACATACCTTTGTTTACCTAATTCTTGTTGATACAAAACTTTTGTAATATACACACAACAGAAACTTCAAACCACGGTACTTGGAATATAAATTAAGAATCCATTGTTTTTTTTTCATATCATCCTTTTCATGAAAAGGATAAAAATTTTACTTCGAACGCTATTCAAATTGAAGGCTTATTTTATGTGAAGAATTTCAACTAACAGCGTATGCCTTTTGCTCTAAGAGCTCATTAAATAACACACTCAAAACAAGAGTGACTATCTTTAGCATTATATTTTAATTACATCATTAATATGTTTTGGACAGGTAAAGCAAATTTTAAACACTTTTTCTATATGCGGTTAATGTCCATTTTTTTCCCTTCAGAGTTTGCTCGCGGTATAATTATTTTTAGATAACAAGTTTTGTACTAATATTTTAAACGAGCCTAAATGAAAAAAAAAATAAACAAGAACTTTAATTATGCAGGGAAAATGAGTAACCAATGGGTTTCTGTAGCTTAGTTCTTTTAAACAATATTTACGAAAGATTCATGTAATAGTTTGTGTACAATTATTAAGTGTTTGTGCTCTTTATTGACCATATTAACCATATAGAGTTCTAAGAAAGGCAACACGTTTGCATCTTTGTAACTTATTTTCTTTCTGTTTGTATATCGAGGTGAATGGGTAAAGATAGAGTAGATTTCAAAGTTTTACACTTTTTTTTGTGTGACCTACGTAAAATTGTTTATATATGTGTTCAATTATCTTTAACTAAATATTTTTTTTTATTTTTACTGAATATGAAATATGTAAACCTGAATTCTTAATAAAAGTGTACAATACATTTTTAATAATATTTGATTTTTGAAAAAAAAAATTCATTCTTGATAATCTCACACACGTGTCTTTGTTCTCAGTGTAATTTACAAAAATGTCTGAAATTTTACAAATAATTGTGAAAATTTATTATTAAAAATTCATTTAAAGTAATTAGAAATCTCAAAATCAAAGTTTCAGTAAACTATTCTTTTTCAAGCAAGTGGCATGGTTTACTTAAAGGTTTTACAGGGCTTTAAGGAAAAATATAGTTTAAATATGTTGATAATTTCTTCGAATATGGTTAAAACTCATGCCTTAGAGTAAATCAATGATATTTATATTTAGTACAAGCTCGAGCTTATATACAGAGTGCCCTGGAAGTTCCTGTTCTCAAATTTATTGTCTACTAATAGTTTTATCTCTCCTTGAATTTTTATCATTTAATTTTTCTAGTGCTCAAATAGTTCGCTAAAAATGTGTCACGACATTCTATTCTTTACGAAAAAAAAAGTTTAACATGCTGTTTGGGAGCACATCTGCTTCACATTTATTTTGAATGCCAACAGAAATAACCAGACATAATATCAAGTAAGTTTATGTTAGAACTATTTCGGCGTTTTTCATAAAATAGATTCAGTGGAAGACAAATTTGGGAAAGGTAGTTCGAAAAATAATACTCCAGACTTGAATCAAGAAACACAATGAAGGCATAAATTCATGCGAAGCTGTTTACAGCAAACGGATAAATCATGTTGGTCGACTTATAAGACCTTGAAAGTTCCATTTGTAGCATAAACATTTAGCAGGGGCCTAAGATGATAATCAATGAGTAGTATCTTTATTATTTATCATCAATATTTCGAAAGCTCATTTGCAGCATCAAGATTTTGAAAAAACATTTTTCACATACATAGGTATAATTTAATTAAAGAGGTTACTTGGATTGTTGAATGATTTATTATGTAATTAATTACTAATTCGTTGATAAACGTATTGGAAAGTCATTTTCAGTGGCATTCTCATTCATTAATATGCAAATAACTTTATTTTCGTAACTTGTTGTACATGATGTGCTAATCACTGTTTGAGTTGGGCTATATTTTTCGAGTTAAAAGAGAACTTATCCAATACTTTAATAAATGAAATAGAAATTCTTATATGTAGTTTCAACAAGACCGTACAATATACTGTACAACTAATGAAACCATAGACCAGTGATTCACAACCACTGTTCCTCGGCACTTTTGTGTGCCACCAAATTCGTCAAGTGCGTCGTCAATTTTTTAAAAAAAGTTTTTAATTATGCACTGCGGCCACCGTAAATGCAACACCCTGAAGGAAGCACGCAAATAACATGAAATTTGCAACATGCATTAGCGGAGGTGAGATATGCAAATGATTAGAATTTCAGAGCATACACACATCACGCACGCTTGTGGCGCCGCCTCAAAGCGCTATTTAAGGCTTGGAGATTTCGTAGATTTCAAGTTCGGCAATTGTGTTTTTCTTGTGGTTTTTTCAAAAAACGATCAGTTATGTCTCGTAGAAAAGAGCGATCAGCTTTTGATCAAGTATCCGAGTTCGACAGAGGAAGGATAGTGGCCTACCGAGATTGTGGATTATCTTTCAGGGAAATAGATAATCGTGTTGGACGAAACCAAACAACTGTAATATGGATATGTTACCGTTGGATGCAGGAGGTTACGACGGACCAACGTGATCGATAAGCATCCACCTCAGTGCACCACTTCACGTGAGGACAGGCAAATTGTGCGCATTGACAGTGACGGATCGCTCAGTCACATCACGAACCATAGCACAGCACATTGAGTCTGTAACGCATCATTCAGTGTCTGCGCGTACCATTCGACGCCGTTTACAGCAGAGTGGTCTGTCCGCAAGACGTCCATTGCTTGGTCTACCCTTGACGCAGAACCACAGACGTCTCCGCTGCCAATGGTGCGATGAAAGAAGGATGTGGGTGGCAGAATGGAATGAAGTTGTCTTTACTGACGAGTCACGCATCTGTCTGCAACACCACGATGGTCGGATTCGAGTCTGGAGACACCGTAGAGAGAGGATGCTGAACAGCAGCGTTATGCACCGCCACACTGGTCCTGCACCGGGTATTATGCGCGGTATTGGATATCACTCTCGCACTCCTCTAGTACGCATTGCTGTTACTTTACACAGCCAGCGCTACAACTCCGAAGTGTTGGAGCCAGTTGTCCTTCCTTACCTTCAGGGCTTGGCTACAGCCATATTTCAACAGGATAATGCGCGACCACACGTGGCACGCATTGTCCAAAGGTTCTTCGTCAATCACCAGATTGAATTGCTTCCCTGGCCGGCTCGCTCTCCGGATCTTTCGCCGATAGAAAACATGTGGTCCATGGTTGCTCAACGATTGACCCAGATTACACCCCCAGCTGCCACACCAGATCAACTTTGGCAACGTGTGGAAGCTGCTTGATCTACTGTACCCCAAGAACACATCCAAAATCTCTTTGAATCAATGCCGAGGCGTGTGGCAGCGGTGATCTCCAACAATGGCGGCTACTCTGGCTACTGATTCTGGCAGGAACCACCCTTCACAGAAGTCTATAAATTTAATCATTTGATACTTGGTTAACATGTTATTTACAAAAAAAAAAATTTGTTTCGGTATCTCTTTTCTTTCTTGATGTTGCATTTACGGGGGCCAGCAGTGTACTTTCAGATGAAAAATAATATCCGAAACCGAATCATTTGACTGTTTTATAGAAATAAACAAAATGTATGCGTGCGTATTTAACTTACTTTTTCATGGATTAATGGATATAAAGAAATTTGATTGGGTCTGTATTCCTTTTGTGATAACGGGTACTTCTGTATATGAATCATTTTCGCCCATTAATAATCGAGATTTAGTTTTAAAATATTCAGAAGTGTCAATCGATTCATTCTGGACTAAAATTAGAGGCTATTATCTCATAATAGCAAAAAAAGCTTAAAAATATTGTTACAATTTTCTTCATCTTTTTCGCGTGAATTCGGATTTTCAGCATTAAAAAACATAAAAAGGAAAAAAATAGAAACTTTTAAATGTTGATGACAAAAAAAAAGCTGCATTATCATTTTACGACCAGATATAAACGAAATTATCAAAAATCCTCAAGCTCAAATTTCACATTAAATGTATTTATGTAACTAATTTGTAATTACTTACTCAATAAACATTTTGTAGTGTTTGTCGTACATGTTATTTCATTTAACATGAAAATTAGTATCATAAACTATTTTACATTGTGTATTACACATAAGTAAAATTCTTTAAAACTTATGTGCCGAAAAAATTTTAAATTTTTAAAAGTGTTACCGAAAAAAAAAAGGTCGAGAATCACTGCCATAGACATATTTCAAGAATTGTTGTCGATTCATTTATCTCGAGAAATCCTTGATCATCTCGTTTCCTCGATTTGAAGCCTCCTTGGTTTTTTCTGTGAAAATATTTAAGGATGACTTTTTTATGAAGATAATCTCGAATAAGTAGATGATAATTAAATTTCCATCACTTAAATGATACAAGAAATCTCCTCCAGCATCTTGAAATTCATTTCTCAAAATATGTATGCAACTGAGATTAATTGTTTCCAAGTAAAGGTTCTGATATTTTTAACATTTATTATGAATGCAAGTTCAAGCTATTTTTCTGCTTGTTTTTTCTTAAAAATGCTTTTCACCATTACTATAAGAGATGGCCAAACGAAAAGTGAACAAATGCGATTGCGACAGATAGAGGGCAGTTATAACAGAGCCACCAAACAGGAACACGGAAGACGGTAAGAAGCGTACAACGCATACGATGTTAAACAATGGAACGTTAGTCGTAGAGGAAATTAATCGAAAGTAAAGTTGTGCCATATAAGGCTGCGTGCAGATTGGAACAGCGGGCCGTAGTACGGTTTCTGTTTGCAGGAGGTTAGCGTAAAGCGGACATCTATCCACGGATAGTAGCAGTCTATGGTGAGCCCTGCTTAGGTCAAACGTTTCGGACAGCAGTTGTACACGTTTTGGACAAGGGCAGTAAACAATATAGGATGTCTATGGCAATGTAAGCCCACACGTCTCCCTTGAAACCAAGACAACTTTAAAAAATGCATTGGCAAATGTTAGAACACCCACCGTATAGTCCGGATTTGTCACCCTGTAACTTCTAGGCTCTTAGGCCACTTAAGACAGTGTTTTTTCTTTTCTTTGAACGATGAAGTGAAGGAAGCTGGGAAGTATTTCCTCAAGAATCAACCATGATTATTCCTAGTGAAGACATAGACCTGCTTCTGGAACGATGGGACCTGTGTTACAACCTCCAGAAAGATTTATTTGGTTTTCCGATAAAATCATTCTTTTTATTGAACCTGTCCACTTTTCATCTGGGCAACCCTTATATTAAAATGACTGTTTCAAATATTTTTGCTTTTATATAATGATAAAATACCGAATAGTAAGTTTGGGAAATTTTTTGACCTTCAATGCCAAATTTCAAATGTGAAACTTAATACTTGAAACATATTTAACAAAATTATAGTTAACTTGTCTAGAGATTTTCATCTGTTCAACCTCCCGGGGCAATTGCTTAGAAGAGTAAATAATATAATTATTTTTAAGAAGTTAATTGAATTATAGAATGAAGTTGTACTTGGTTTAATAAACGCTTAAATAATTCAGAAGATATAAAGAGAGTGACTTCATACACAAAAACAAAATTTAAGGAATGAAACTACTGAAATTACTAGAAACATGAATTTATCATTCAATTATATATTCTCATTACTATTAACGTTTAGTTCAACAAAATGTTTTTCTGATCGATGATGATAAAGTCTTATTTGTTCAGTACATATGATCAACAACAAATGTTAAAATATAAGTTTTAATTTCATCGCAAACAAATCTAATGATTATTTTTCCATTGAAAAATACTTGAGAGCGTTAATTTGAATTGCTTATAATAATAAAAAGATGTTTAAACTATTCTTTCACCAAGTTATTAGCCAAATACTTTGAGGAATGAAAGAACAGACATTTTTTTACTTTTGTTGAAACTAAATAGAAAATTTTAAAGGTAAAATTTAAAAAAAAAAACTTAATATGTCCTAAAAAATCAATAAATGCTTTCTTCGGCTATCTTTATTTTTACTTCTACTTTTGCCTTTCAGGAATTAAATTCAATTGCAATTTATTTTCTTTCTGTTCTTTGGGAAACGGTTCCAAATTTTGTCACAAAAGCTTACAAATTACTCTTTGGAAATAACACGAAAATGCAATTCTTCTGAAATTTTGTTTCTGAGCATTAAAGGCAAAAAAAAGTATTAAAAACAATTTAAAATATAGTACTGGAAGATTATTTATATATTACAAAATAAGTACTTAACTTATATATATATTTACATACATATATTCTGATATTTGCATAAGATTTATTGAAATAGTAATTAACTTTTGCACGAAGAACTATAAATTTATACCTTATATATTAACGTTAAAAATATTTGAATGCCAAGAAATAATGATTTAATTATATTCCAATGTCTTTTTGAAATCCTAAATTGTATATGAATTACTATAATATATCAACAAATTGATAAAGAGTTGTTAATTTTTGTGCGCATTTTACTTTAACAGAAAGCGAATTTCAAGATAAATATACCTCTGTAAAAATATATTTCTGAAAATTAAGTTGATTATTAGTGAAACAGTAAGCATTGCTCAGATTCATTATTAGCTAAAACAAGCAGTCCCTGGTTTCTCAAAATTATATCTGGAAATTGTTTCTCTATTTCTTTTGTCTCCTTTAAATACAAAACCAAAAATACGTTGTTTTGTTCCCCAAAATACAAACGTCAGAGTATCTAACTTTTCTCTCTCTCTCTCTCTCTCTCTATATATATATATATATATATATATATATAAAGAGAGAGAGGGAGAGAGAGAGAGACAGATATTTAAGCTTATAGGCTTTTCCGTATCAACTTTCCCAACATACTGGAAAAGATATCTGACATAATGGATGTATCTATCGTTTCCTCTTTCAGAGAGAAATCCAGATATGCTGTTGCCTTCTGAATAAATTACTTTTTTTTTTAAATCTGCGTCAACATTTAATTAGCAATTTGTTTCTGTAAATAGTAATAATAAAACAAAATAAAGTTTCTGAGAAAATTAGAGAACATTTTTTGAAATTTAAATTGTATTTATTGATAGATTCAGGGCTATTATAACAATGCTCAGTAAAATATTGTATTTGAAAACAGTAAATAATATGTTTTCTTATATGCATTATAATTTCGAATACTATTCTTTACAAAATGAATAAAATTATGTGACATGTTTCCTTAAGCATTTATAAACGTAAATTTTGAAACAAATTTTAAAAAATCATTTGTATAAAAATGAGCAATTTTTAAATTTCAGTAAACAATTTTAGAAATCGTAAAATAATGCGATTTAAAATTGAAAATTTACATCTCAAGAGCGGAGAATCAGCAAAATTTTAATTAGCTACTATTCAGAATGACATTCGGAAAAAAAGAAATAAGCATACTAAATTTATCCTATTTTCTGGAATTTATAAGGCAATGTTATCTCTAATGAAGCAAAATGAATTCTATTTTATCCAGTTTGAATGAGAATAAATCATGACTACGTATTTCTTATTTTTCATGTTCTATAGATATGAAGATGTAGTAAATTGGTTCTAGTATGTGCAAATATATATATAGAGATATTTCTGGGTTTAAATTTTAAATTGTCTGTTTGAAACTAAAGGTTTCAAATTACATTTTTGAGAAGTTTCATAAATGAAGCATAGAACTTTTTATATGATTATTCTATTCTGCAAGCATGACGATTAGTTTTGCACGGTTTTCTCTTTAAAAGTCTTAAATCAATGCTAATAGACATATAAAAGCATCAGTATTATAATTGAAAACACATAATAGTCACAGTTTTTCAAAAAAAAATTCCTTAGCTTTATATTTTTTAAATTTATGATTAGTTTTCAAATCTCTTTATATTTTCAAATATTTCCTTTTAAAATACAATGCTCTAATAAATGTATTTTGAATATATCTTTTATAAGGCTGAGGGGGAGGGTATTCAAATTGAGTTTAAAATTTTCTTTAAAGTTGATTAAAAAAATATCAACCTAGTGAAAAAAAAATTCAAATGTTTTAAATCAGAATCTAAAATATATTAAGATAAAAAAAATATAACTATTATTTTAAGATTTAATAAATATTTGCTTTCTAAGAAAATTTTAAACACTACAAAAAACTTATTTCATTTCAAAGATTAATATAATTGAATATTTTTAAGCATGCACATGATTGCTGAAACTGTTTAGATAGATTTTTTTTTATTTTCATCATTTAAACGAAATTGTTAGCTTAATTGAAATGTACGTCAATATCAAGAATACTTTTCAATATTTATTAATGATCTTATTTTTTGGTATTTTAATAATCTTTGAACATTTTATATATAAAACACGAAAATTCTTCTGCGGGAAGTTTGGTATAAATTTCAGTATATAAATCACATTTTAATCAGAAAATTTGACACATTTTTAACTAAACATGATTTCTTTTTCCATAAATGAGATAGATCTTCAACTCTACAGTTTTGGATTGCCTGTATAAAGATATAATGTCATTATCTTTCTTTTTTTACGCAATATTTAGTCTATATTTCATATAAATAAATCTAAATGTTTTATTTTTTATAAAGATTCATTATAAAGAAATCAAAGTAAATGGGGTTTTTTGTAGTCTTCAAAGAGTTTACAGTACCGCTGTGGAATGAAACTAATCTAGTGGTATCTTAAATTGTATATATATACTCAAATCCAAAATTTAAAAAAAAACATTATAATAATACATTTTTTTACATTTTAATGCGTGAAGTTATTAATCACGTATTATGGGAGAAATAATTTCAATCGCGAAATACAAATTTGCAAATTAAAGTAAAAATAAGTAAATAATTGAAGAAATGCATACATAAGCTAAAACACCTGGGTGTCAAAAAATACTTATGGTAATCTAAACAGTGTAAAACTTTTTTGAAAAGTTCAACATGGTTGATTCGAAACCAATATCAACATTTTGTATCCATTCACATGGCACAATCATATTTTTAAGTCTTGAAGATACTGAGAGAAGGATAAGGATAAAAAAAATGCAATATATCTCATATGAGCTTTTTTTTGTTAGAAACAAGTAGCTGACAGCAATATGGCTGCCAACCCTGAAGACCCTCCAATTTGAGGGGGCTGATGCATTTTATATCTGTCGAGCTCACATTTCTCCTATTAGCATCGTGTAAAACTTTTAGAGGGAATGCAAGTCAGTGTCGTGCTCATCGCTTGAATGAGGCTCAAAATTACGAGGTCCGCTGCCAATATCCTCGTGTTCTTTAATAGCGCGACGTTAATATAATTCTCATTCATCCAACGAATGTTTCAAATATTGAACTTCTACATAGAATTCTTAACATATACCTGAGCAAATTATATATTTGATGTATTGATATTTCTCTCATGACATTAAATTCAAGTAAAATTTCATTTTAAACACCACATCTAATCAACGAATAAGTCTGTATGTCATCCATAAAAAGGCATTGAAACCCATAAAAAATTAATTATGCACTCATTTGCAGAAATAATACCGTTCGTATATCACAATGTAGTTACAGAATGACAAAAAAGACGGAAAACTGTGCTATTGTTCATCAAAACTTAAGTCACATCCTCAATTTGTATGAATTTTGTTAAGCTTAATAGTATTGCAGTGATTTATATATACATCGAATATAGAAATATTAATATTAATCATAACTCGTCATCAACCATAAACCTAAAAATCTCATTTACTTTAGCGTTTGTAATAGAATTAAAGTGATCGCTGACTTTTTATATGAGGTAGTTTCTCTTTTTCCTAACTTTTTTCCCCCTATCAAAATAATTTCGTTCTCAACCTTAAAAAACCTGTGGTGTGACACACTTCTTTCCTTATATAATATCCCTCAGTTTACCTTAGCAACTTACATTTTTTTTAATTGTGAAACAGATATTCATTTATTATATATATATATATAAAAAATGTCTGAAATTAAATTTTATTAAAAATTTTATTACTTATTTTAATAAAATGTATCATTTAAAATAAATCTGATTTTAAATAAATTTAGCAGTATATTGACTGTAGCAAAAAACTTGGATATGATTAAGTCGCCAAAAATTATGCAGCCGACGCTAAACAAAATATTTTTCTCTGGTAACCTCTTGCCACCACATTTTTAAAACAAGTTACGATAATTTCTGATTAGTATTGCCTTATTTTTAATACATCCAAAAATAAATGGAACATAATAGTTATATATTAACATTTTTTGGAGTACATTGTTTGCTGTCGCCAATACAACCTGCGTGACGAGATTTGTGCCTGCGAAACGGAAAAGTACCAAAATTTCCTCATTCGTATCAATAAATGGCGACTAAAATGTGTGTATCATTAATATTATTACAAGTACATCTTGTTATATTAGAGAAAATTATTAACTGTGTTAATTAATAATGAATAAATTGAATTATTTAAATTTTTAAAAAAATATAAGCTCAATATTTTTAAGCTTTAAAAATAAAGAATTCAGATGCTGTCATAGTTAACTTCCTTTTGTATGTTGTGTTATTTCCGAAAAATTCAAGCTTCAAAATATCCACGTATCATAAAATTTATCAACCAAAAGTTTGTACATAAAATATAACTTCACATATTTCGTTCTACCGTTATTACGAAACTAGCTCTAAACTTTTGGCACTAAGTCAAATATTAATGTGAGAGAGGAATTTTAAATATTGCAGTGAGATATAGGTTGTTGGATAAATAACCATTACAAAACTTTTTCTGGACCAAAAAAAAATTACAGACATGATAAATTTCCTTTTAAAACAACTAAAATTTTCTAGTTGGTTAAATTTTTTATTGCCAACAGTCATGCGTATGAAAAACAGTGTTATATGTATTTGTTGAACTACACTATTTTTTTCAACTCAAGAAAGATTGTCGAAATACTAAGAGCAAAATTTTTAATGACAGAAAATACTATCGTAACAAGGAACAATTTTCTCTTAAACTCTTCTCTATTGTTTAAGAAGTTATATATTGAAGAATAATATGCTCTTTGTAGTACTGAAATTGTTTTATATTTATCACATTAAACATTGAAATTAAGAATGAACCTAAATAATTGAGTTTTTATATAGTTACAAAGCTCTTAGTTCGAGAATGAAGAATATGTTTTAGAGATATTTATGATATTTACTATTTCAAAGAATAAAAAAGATAAAGGATACTTGAGGAATTTCTTAAAAAACAAATAATATAAAAAAAAAAACAATTTTTTGAAGTCATACTTCTACTTAGGTTAAGAAAGAAAAATTTTATATTTTAGTTACTTCTTACTAAATAGTTACAATTAATATAAATATGTATATACATATGACAGATTTACAATATTAAGTGACAGAATAGAGAGAAAGCGATTTTCCTTGCAATTTTCTCTTTTCATTTCTGCAAATGGTGCTGGACTATTTTTGGTTTATTTGTTACTATTTATTCTTTAATTGAATTTAATTATTCTAATAAAATAGTACAGTAAAAGAAACACATTATCAGAAATTAAGTCAACCCAGGTCGGCTTCGAACCCACGATCTTTGGATTAGAAGTCTAATGTACTATGCTTTCGCTTCAGGTACACAATGAACGCATTTCCTTTCTATATATGCTCTTGGATTATTATTTTTGTTTGTTACTATTTATTCATTTTTTAAAATTTAATTAATGAATTTATATTTGAAAAAAAAACTATATATTAACATCTAGTGCCTTCTACTACAAATTTAAAAAAATGTATTTGAACTTGAATGGATGAATAGAAAGTTTAAAAAAAAACCATTGAAAATATGAACACAAGATATACATATAAAGGGAGAAAGTGAACTAATAGTAGGAATTGAAATACTGAAAAAATAAAATATAAATATTTAAATTTAATTACTATTGAAAAAAAAAACTCTGGAAAAGAGAAAATAATAAATTTAAATGTTAAAATCGACATTCAGCATTTTATTGCAGATTAATATTCAAAATTCTACTATAATATACGTCCTTTTTGTCTTTCGCTTCGAAGTGTAATGCTAATAAATAATCAATCAATTTCCATTCTTATAGAAAAAATGGTATACGTATTTTATTTTCATCTCTAAGCTACTTCCCCTGTTACCAAAATCACACTTCACTTCAATTTCACATATTTTTTTTTTCTAAATATTTTTTTCTTCCCATTTAAGGAAAAGTCCATTTATTTCTCTTGAAAACGTATAAAGGACTTCTAAAGTCGATACTACTAAGTCCTTTTTTCTGGATTAAAAATGTGATGAACTGTATTATTATGTCCTTTTAATGAAAATTCCTATTTTTAATATGTTATATGAAATATTTCATGAGAGTAACAATCGTGAAAGAAGTTGGAAATCCCAAATATGTTTAGCAAATTAGCTGCATAGAGAAAGAAATTTTACATTCCGAATAACAAAATATAATGTTCTTTTATTGTTTGTTTGTGTTTACCAAAGGAAACTTTTTATAACGTTTTATATTAAAACTCACCAAATAATTTAATATATTCTTCCTACATTCATCCATAAATATATCCTTTGAAAATGATACATTGTACAAATATGTCTTTCATAATTGATACTCCGTAAAAATGACTACTGTTACCTAAAAATAAATATTTTGAAGAAAAAATAAAGCATTAATGTTAACATGTTTTAAATGTACTATGTTTACAGAATTCTGTTAAAACCTTACATATAAATCGGGCTTTGCATAATGTTTAGAAAAATGTATGTTATCAATAAAAAAATTACAAATGATAAAATTTAAAAATTGGGAAATCTATTTCATATTCTAATTCTTCGCTTTATGCTAGCAAACACAAAATGTATTCAAAATGCAGGAAATTATTAACTACATTGTGATGTGCAACAATGCCAATTTTTAAATAATAAAATTTATATAAAAATTTGGAAGCCTAATTCATATTCTAATTCTGTGACGGGGGCTATTCGCGAGATTTCCGAACTAATCCTCTTGGGAAACTTTGGGGCTAGCATTTATACTAATTCACAGCCTTTTCGGGAAAAACACGATATAGCTATATGTTAATTAGTTCGACTATATAAAACCTATATATGTTTTGTAGATGTAAGGAGAGAAGGAGCCGCCAACCTGTCACGTAAGTTAAATATCGGAGAATTTCTTCATGAACTTAGCGCGCGTTTAATAGATATAAATTATAAGAGTAAATTTTCAGATTGAAGATAGTAGATTCAGTACCGACCTGAGGTCAGTTAGTGATAGTTCTCCTTGTCCATTTCTCGTAGCCGGGTTTACTTAGAATTGAGTATTAGGATTAATCGACGTTCTGAGAATCACTCCTAGGTTTCTTCTTATAGTTAAACTTGTGATTGTTTAAGTGTTTGTCAGTACTTGAATAAATATATTTGTTATTATGGCGTTTGTTGGTGATGCTATGTTTCCTCCCACACTTAGAGACGTGCCGGACGGAGTGAGCGGGGTCCCAGGTAGGACCCCTCGACCACAATTATTCGCTTCATGCGAGTAAACACAAAATGTATTCCCAATGCAGGAAATTATTAACTACATTGAGATGTGCAACAATGAAAATATCGCAAAATAAATCAATTTGAAGAGCTCGATACTAAGTGCTTTCAGATAAATTTAATTTATTTTTTATTTTTCAGAGAGTTTATAAGGGATTATTTATATGAGGGCTGTTTTAAAGTAAAGTCCGTTTGTTTTTTTAGAAAAAAAAACAATATTTTGTTTCAATAAACCTTTATTATAGGATTGTACATACTTTTGCCTATTTTTCTTCTTAGTTACCGAGTTTATTAATAAACTTGTTTAGAACTAATTTAGGAAAATCATCTTCAAAGAAATCTACCGCCTGGTCGGACAGCCAACAGTTCACGGACACTTTCACTTCTTAACCGCGTGCCATACTGTCAAAAGGTGTTTCGCCCCTCCTCCACGATAAGGTAAGGCTTCACTCTTCTCAAATGTCTCGGGAGTAATCAAATCTCTTGGCTCGGAGATTTTGAACCATGCACCATACAGCCCCGACCCTGCTCCACAAACGATTTCCACCTTTTCCGGTACCTCAAAGACAGTCTTGGTGGGAAGGGCTTCAGTGACAACGAAGAAGTGAAGGTGGCTGTGAACTCTTGGCTGTCTGACCAGGCGGCAGACTTCTTTGAAATGGATTTTCAAAACTTAGTTTTAAAGTATGACAAGTGCATTAATAAACTCGGCGGTTATGTAGAAAAATAGGCAAAAGTATGTACAATCCTAAAATAAAGGTTTTTGGAAACAAAATATTGTTTTTATTAAAAAAACAAACGGACCTGTTTTGTACTTAAGATACAGACCTCGTATATGTCATTTGAATGCTCTCTAAGAAAAAATATGTTCCATAAAATCCGGCGTATAACGAGCACCCTTAACACAAAAAATAAGATAGAATTTTATGAGTGTTCGTTATACGTCTGGTATGCAAATGAGAGCTTTAAAAATTCAAGAAAAATGAACATAGAAAAAAATTAGACGTCTACATACATCGAAATGCGGTTTCTTTAAAAGAAATGGCTTTCTTTATGAAATTAAAGAGTTTTAATGGGTTGGAGGGAAAGTTCTGTCGTTTTTTAAGAACAATATTTGAATTCATTTATAAAAATACATGTTTAATATTAATCAATTATATATGTTCCGTTATTTGTTACAACCTGTCGCCATCTTTCGGGTAACCTGTGAAATCCTGTTTTGTAGAAGTTCTTGTCCTTGAAGTTTAAAATAGTCAGCAACTGCTTTAGAAACACTTTCAAAAGACTTGAATTTTTTTCCCGTTAGATAATTTTGCAGAGATCTGAATAGGTAATAATCAGATGGTGCAATGTCAGGTAAATACAGTGGGTGACTAAGGACTTCCCATCCTAACGCATTCAGTTTTTGTTCAGTCACCATTGCAGTATGCGGTCGAGCATTAACGTGGCGGAACACTATTCCTTTTCTATACGCTAATGCAGACCTTTTTTCTTTGATAGCTGCATTAAATTTATCCAGCTGATTGCAGTACAGATCCGCGTTACTGGTTTTTCCCTGTTTCAGCATCTCGTAGTACACTGGACCTTTCCTGTCCCACCACAAGCAAAGCATTACTTTTTTTTGATGGATACTTGGTGTTGGAACTGTTGCTGGTAATGTTCCCGGTTTCCAGTAGGATTTTTTTCTCTTAATATCCTAGTAAAGAATCCACTTTTCATCTCCAGTAACCAGCTTGTTCAAAAACGGCTCCACATTGTGTCTAATCAGATGTGATGAACACATTCTTATGCGATCAGACAAATTCTTTTCCGTTAATTCATGTGGAACCCAAACACTTTGCTTTAACACAAACCCAAGAGATTTATGTGATCTCCAACAGTTGTATGATGAATGCCAAACTCTTCTGCAATTTCTCGACTTGTTAAATGTGGATTATTTTCCAACATAGATCGCAGAACATCGTTATCGATCTTGGATGGTCGTCTAGATTGATCCCTTTCTTGGAGGCTCAGTTCCCCGGAACCAAAATTGCTAAACCATCTTTGACAAGTACAAACATTTACAATACCTTTTCCAAATACCACACACAAATATTTACATGTAACCGATGAGTTGCTTCCTTTCTGGAATTCATACAAAATGCAGTGTCGTAAATGCACTTTATCTACTGACATGTTTTTCACTTTAAATATCTCAAGTAAATGATGAACGGTAAAAATAAGACTCCTTATATATTATATAGCAGCTAAAAAAACAAAAAAAAATCCGAATGACTCACTGGCTAGTTTTTTTTTTATTCACAAGAAAAATCAACTGTTCCTATTTAAAATACGACAGAACTTTCCCTCCAACCCATTAATTCTAGAAGCATACTATTTCTTTACTAAAGCCTGTAATAATGCTTCAAGTAAATGACTTCAAAACATAAGAGCATTTCGCACGTTAATTTCTAATTTCTTAATAAAAAGAGGGTGAGCGTTATACGGCGAATATACCTAAAAACTAAAAATTTCTAATTGAAAATATAGGTGCACGTTATGCGGTGGCGAATGTTAAATGCCGGATTTAACGGTATTTTGTTCAACAATGCACTTGCAATGTAAATGACGGATATCATACACTGTTGGCCATCGTAAATTCAACACCCTGAAGGAAGCACGCAAATAACATGAAATTTACCACATGCATTAGAGGAGGTGAGATATGCAAATTATTAGAATTTCAGCGCAGACACACATCACTCACGCCTGTGGCGCCACCTCAAAGTGCTATTTAAGGCTTGGAGATATCGAAGATTTCAAGTTCGGCAATTGAGTTTTTCTTGTGGTTTTTTCAAAAAACGATCAGTTATGTCTCATAGAAAACAGCAAGTCAGCAGGAGGGTCCGACGGTCCGACATGGTTGATCGCATCCACCTCAGTGCACCACTTCACATGTGGACAGGCAAATTGTGCGCAAAGGAGTGACGGATCGCTCAGTCATATCTCCAACCATAGCACAGCACACTGATTCTGTAACGCACCATTCAGTGCATGCGCGTACCCTTCTACGCCGTTTACAGCAGAGTGGTCTGTCCTCAAGACGTCCATTACTTGGTCTATCCTTCACGCAGAACCGCAGACATCTCCGCCACCAATGGTGCGATGAAAGAAGGATGTGGGCGGTAGAATGGAATGAAGTTGTTTTTACTAACGAGTCACGCATCTGTCTGCAACACCACAATGAACGGTTTCGAGTCTGGAGACACCGTGGAGAGAGGGCTGCGTTATGCACCGCCACTCTGTTCCTGAACCAGGTATTATGGTATGGGGCGGTATTGGATATCACTCTCGCACTCCTCTAGTACGCATTGCCGGTACTTTAAACAGCCAGTGCTACATCTCCTAGGTGTTTGAGCCAATTGTCCTTCCTTACCTTCAGGGCTTGGCCACAGCCATATTTCAACAGGATAAGGCGCGACCACACGTGGCACGCATTGTCCAAAGGTTCTTCGTCAATCAATAAATTGAATTGCTTCCCTGGCTGGCTCGCTCTCCGGATCTTTCGCCAATAGAAAACATGTGGTCAATGGTTGCTAAACGATTGACCCATATTACACCCCCAGCTGCCACACCAGATCAACTTTGGCAACGTGTGGAAGATGCTTGGTCTGCTATACACCAAGAACATATCCAAAGTTTCTTTGAATCAATGCCGAGGCGTGTGGCAGCGGTGATCTCCAACAATGTCGGTTACTCTAGCTACTGATTCTGGCAGGAACCACACTTCACACAAGTCTATAAATTTAATCATTTGATACTTGGTCAACATGTTATCTACAAAATAAATTTTGTTGTGCTATCTCTTGTCTTTCTTGGTGTTGCATTTACGGTGGCCAGCAGTGCATATTAAGAAATTAAATTTTCTTAGACTTTTTCTTTAAAATTTTGTTTAGATTCATAATTCAATCAATTTAGGATGTATCATCACGTATTTTACTTTTTTTCCTTATTCCAATTTCTTCGGGTAGTACATTTTTATTTATTGCAAAATAACCGTATCTAGATAAGTTTGAAATATTATTTTTTTACTCAGAATGAAGGTATATCTTTATTTCATTATTTCTATTCATTATCTTCCAAAAGAAACGCGATTCGAAACACGTTTTGGTTACCCGATCCTATTATTTACATTACATTTTCAATTACGCCACCAGGTCTTTCGTGCCTAGAGACCTCGTTAAATAACATACTTAAAACGAGTTTCTTAACAGCGGTTTCCTTTAGCAATACTTAAAATTACATCATTAACGAGCAGGTTTAAGGTCGGTAACGCATATTTGGATAAGGGGTTTTTATACGCGTCGAAAACTTGTAACATTTTTTTTCAAAGGTTGCGCTTGGTGTGATTTTTAGGTAGCAAACTTCTTTCCAAAATGTTAATCAGGTAGAAGGGAAATAAAAGTAAAAACATAAATAAATAAAATGGGTTTTGACTACGTTGGGAAAACCAAGCCTTCTTTAAGAACACTTGTAAATAATGCATTTCAAAATTTCACGAGATACATTTATGTTTATTATTCATTATGCATCTCCTTTTCTGTATTTAGTGTTGATCGTTAAATTTATGTTTCTATGTTTTTAAGTTAATATGAGAGAAGTCTAAATATAGTCTTCAAAGGTTAGCATACATTTGTCACATGAAGTTAAAAAATGTAATATAGTATTTGATATTGATCAGCATTTAGTCAAATTTTATTGGTTGAGTTTATCTTAATTATCATACTCAAATTAATTGACTTTTATATACTTTTTAAACATTAATTTTTCCTTTGTTATTATTTCGTTTATAATAGTTGGCAAATTTTGTGTTTTTTGTTATGTGTATTTCTTACCATTGTCTTAAAACCACAGTAATATTGAAGTTTTTAATGAAAAAACTCGAAACATTTATTCCTTAAATGTAAAACTAACACCCTTGTATTTTATTGTTTATAGTTAGTATTTTCTATTTTACACGTTTTTTAATTATGTAAAACTACTTAAGTGAGTGAGTCAATGCTGTCTAAGATTTATATATTTTGCTGTGTTATCTTACCCAATTTCAATTTTTTTCAGTTTTGATTAATGTTTATTCATACAGTTTCTTTTGCATTCAATGTCAAATGTACATTTACACGAAATAGTCTTGCAAAAAATTTTTCAGAATTTTAGTAAGTGGTTTTTATAAATGTTATAGTATATATATGTTACGGCAAAACACCGAAATCTGGAGAATGTCAGCAAACATATAGCCGCTTGGTGTATGTCCGAAATATTTGCTAAATACCCTTATTTCTGACTTTCACCGGTGAATGTCGACATTCACCATGCACTAATGGTGAATGTTGAACATGTCCGAGATTTATATTTTTTTCTCCGTAATTCAGTCTAGATAAATTTTTCGCCTCTCTTTCTGAGAGGAATAACTAAGAACATAAAACACACAGTACTTTCAAAATGAGAAAGGAAAATTATAGAAATAAAAAACTTACTTAATTATACAGACGTTCTAAACGAGAAAATAAAATAATAGTAATAAAAAACTTACTAAATTATGTGAATCAAATCTTATTTATTGCAACAACTTAAACTATTATGGCACTTTTTGAATTGCACAAGAGGCCCTTGCTCTTACAACTGCATTACTTTGTGGAGCACTTCCTTTTGCAATGACAACGTGTATAGCCTTGCCCACCGCTTCTCGAATTAGCTGCAGCTGCTTCTCTCAGTGAAATTTCTTGAAAAGAAATCTTATCTATGGAAAGGAGCTTTTCTTCACAAATTTCGAACTGATTACGTGTGTAAAGCTGCTTGAGGGTACCAATTTAATTCGCAAGTTTATAGAAGTCGGAGTCTTCTATTCCAACAACAACCGCTAACACATTTCGGTTATCTGTACGACCACGGTCGACATCAGGGACTTGTATTCGTACAGTATCACCAATTTGACTCTCTTTTCGACCTCCACCAGAGCATATCTGTGATTGTCGACATACACCGGTGAGGGTCCAAATGTACAAGAATGTAATGAACTATTCGATCTTTCACCGACGTATTTGGTGTTTGTTGACATTCACCGTTGAATGTCGACATTCTCTGATTTCGGTCTTTCACGGTAACATATACAATATTTAGAAGAAATTCACTTATAGCTCAGATCAATTTATTAAGAATATACAGACATTAGTAATGAAAACAAACAGCAAAAATAGTAACGTTGAGTAATTCAAATAATGTTAATAAAAGAAACAATTATATATATCATTTTAAGAAATGAATTTTAGCAATTAAAACTCGTTGCGAATAATGTTTTTTTTTAAATTGTGAAAATGAAAAGATTTTTAAAATGAGTATTTCGTATTTTTAACTTCACATTGTTCTAAAAATAATTATATTTGAAGATCTTTGTTATGAATGCAATACATTTATCAAATTTGACCACATGAGAAATAAGATTTTAATATAGCAATTACTTTGTCTGAAATATAAAAAAACAACAACATCGATCTTCATCTTTAACGCAACAGAAATTAAGTACATAATTTATTTAAACATATGCTTATATTTTATAATGCAAATTTAAATTTATACTTCAGTAAAAGGCTTATGAACCGTGATACACTTACTACACAACTGCTTGTTTGCGAATATATGATTTTGAACTCTAGTTCTCTTCCAAACTGAGCATTTATGAATCTTTCCTTCAATCACAGGAGGCAGTGTAGTAGACATTAATGACTACCTCCTGTGAATACTAATTGACGGTTATGCACTTTTGGTGTTCCAAAGGAAGTATTTAGTTAACATTGACAGGTTTCCCTGAGGAAACGATCCTTTTCAAATTATAGATAAAATGCGAAGAATCATGTTTGCTACTTCATTTATTTGAATTATTTCCTGCATTATTTGTTAAATATTGAAAAGGGGGATAAATATCGCTTGTTTATTTGACTAATAATATTTAAAATTATTAAAACTGCCCACAATAATCTGACAGGAAATTCTAAATTCCTTTGAATTAAATATCTTATCACTTGAGGCAATCCTATCCAAAAAGTATTATATATATATATATATATGTATGGCCGCGGTAGCCTAGTGGTCAAGGGTATCGGATCGTGGCTGGCATAACATGAGTTCGAGCCCAGAACCACTAAAGACCCACCGTGTAGGGGAACGAAGCACGTTAAATCTGTCGAGAACTAAAACGTCCTTCAGTTGATGTCGTAGTTAGGAGAGGGGGATGCCAGCTCAGGTGTCGTCCTCGTCACTTGACCATGGTTCAAAATTACGAGGTCCATCGCCAAAAGTCCTCGTGTAGCTGAACAGTGCGGCGTTAATATTCACTCACTCACTGGTATATATATATATAATACTCACTGATATGTTCTGATTTAAGGTACATAATTTTCTGTCCTATCAGAAAACAGTATATTAAAATTTTGATCCTTTGTCGTACGTAATGTTTTTACGGTACCGAGAAAGAAAGCATTCTAGTAAAGTATTATTTGAAAAATCACAAGGGAAATAATATACAAATAATTAAATTATATTATAATTACAGATGATAATTAATTGTTAAATAGGAGATGCTAATGAACAAGTAGGTTTTACCAAGATAACTGACAGAAATGAAGATGTATTTATGGAAGGAAAAATGCAATTTTACAAGCTTTCTAATATTATAAAACAATGTATATGTTTTAAGTGTATGTTAATTATTATGAAAATAATATTTTGCAATACCTACTAGTCACAGATAATTGCATTTGTAATATTCCTTCATTAATTAGAAATGTACATTTGACAAAATCAATTAACAATAAGGCCTATCCATGTTATCAGTAATTCATTCAAAAACAAATCTGAGGCACATGTCTTAGTACAATAATAGTATTAGCAATTATTTTTAGGATTCCGTACTCGTATGTGTATAGATAGTTTCATTGCAATATTTCTCTTGCAATTTTTGACTGAAAATCTGTTTTTCTATGACTATCAAATTGACTTAAATCTGAGAAATGAAATGTATTTCGAATGCTTATAAAAATATTTTATGAATCTAATGAATAAATTTAATTCAAATCTTTCTTTGAGAGTATCATTTTTCCGAATTTTTTGGTAGAATTTCATTTATGACATCCGGCATCTCATATTTATTTTTAAAAACTCAAATTTACATTATTAAAAAAGTTATTTCGTTATAATTTGCTTAGGCAAGGATACTTTTTGATTAAACTTATCTAATGTAATTTAAAGTTCACCTTATCTTGTCATAGGTTTATTTTCTTACGAGAAATATTCAGCTGAAGAAAGTAATTAATACAAATATTTGATTAGTTTTAAAACTTATACTAGGTATTCTTTCTATTTTTGCTAATTAAGTTTGCTTTTAGTTCATATTAAATATAGTAAGTTGGAAAAGGAGTTAATTCTACATGAAGTATTTCGAATAAGATACATTTGGAAAAAAGAATATTATTTGGTTGAAATTTATTCTGAACCAGATCCTTTTCCCATTTGATATACAATGTGGTCCCGAATACGTTGTACAAACTTTGAGGCCCTGTACAGATCATTATAACAATCATTTATTATATAGGACTGTATGGACGGAAGTGTGTTGAGTTGAGGCACAAACACAAAGAAATAACAAACAATAGACAAAGTGTTTATTGCAAGCGTCGTCGACAAGTGTAATATTTACAATAAATGCTCAGAACATGAGCTATGAAGTCCAGCTGCAACATACATTGCATTACCACCAACCGGAAGCAGCAGAAGAGAACCTGCCGGATAAAAAACTTGTACTTACTGAAAACCGAAGAGTTGTAAGTGATTTTTGTTTAACACTCTGCAAACGGTCTGATGACTCATGCTTACGTGATGAGCAACATCTAAGTCCATGTCAAATACACGAGCAACAGCTCCAGTCCGAGTCAAGTACACGAGCAACAGCTCAAGTCCGAGTCAAGTACACGAGCAACAGCTCAAGTCCGAGTCAACAGCTCGCGTCTATCAGCTACAACATTCAAGGTACTTTCTTCCAGGCTTGGACTGTGTACAGCTCTTCGTCGACCAGCGTCATGACTGGTAACGTAGAACTCACCTGTTTCACGAAGTTGATGATGTAACCACTGAAAACTTCTGTGATCCAGCATTCGTCGATCAGCAAACTGCACGTGATACATTCATAGCGCAGCTGTACCGTTATCATATGCACGATCGTACAAGTAATGCATGCCTGCATTTTTGTCATACGTAATGTCTTCTCATTGTAGACATCAGCACAATTGCGAATTGATTTTTCCACTACTGAGATGCATCATGTTGCCAGGCAGCTAGACATCTACTGCCCCCTATTGGCAACGCAACCAACCAATAACTCCATTCTCTTTTCTTTTATTTCCTTTGTTTGCCCCTCATCGCGTCACTCACACCCATGCATCCCGAAAATGATTGTTACAATGTCCTGCATCTACCCTTAAAATTTGTACCATGAATTAGGACCACCCTTTATATGTGACACTATGGGAGAAGATAATTAAGTACACACATTTATTTTGTAATAATTTTACGGTACATAATTTCTAAGACTATAACTCCATTAAATATGTATGTGTTTTTGTAATGAAAAAAAAAATCCGAAGTTTGTATTTAGCAGCAGGATTTAAATAAAATATCACATCCCAGATCATTTACGTATGAAGAAAGTTTTTTTAAAAAAATTCTCTCTTTGATTTAACTGGAAAATATGTATCTTATTTTTGAACTGATTCCACAGAGTATGTGAGGGATATTATACAAGGGGTGATCAAATGAAAAGGTACGAAACGACATAAAAATGAAACAGTTAAATATTTGCATATTCCGCCAAGGGAGAATGTAGCGAGACATCTCGGGATGCCATTGGAGACTCTGACTGGAATCGGATCATGCGCGGGTGCCCGCATGCGCAGGAGAGAGCAAAGGCTCTTATAAAAAACGGCGTCCAAATGATGCGAGCACAGAATTACTCGAGCACAGAAAAAGCATTAACTCCGATGTGTACTGTGAGACACTCCGACGCCTACGCAGGTCCATCAAGAACAAAAGACCGGGGCTGCTCACGGAGGGTGTGGTTCTGCTCCATGATAAAGCGCGTCTACACGTCTCCAGAGTCACACAAATGGAACTGGACAAGTTCCAATGGGAGACGTTGGACCATCCGTCCTACAGTCCGGACATGTCACCCTGCGATTTCCATGTGTTTGGTCCACTGAAGAAACACCTGAAAGGAAAGCGCTTCAACTCGGACGACGTACTCAAGGACACTGTGAAGGACTGGGTCTCGTCACAGCCACATGAATTCTGGGAACAAGGAATCCTGCGGCTTGTTCATCAGTGGGATCGTTGTGCTCAGGCCTATGGTGTATATTTTGAATAAAGTCTATATCTGTACCCACCGTGTCGTTTCGTACCTTTTCATTTGATCACCCCTTGTATAAAGAGTTATATATGTAAAGTTTTAAAAAGTTAGTTTTTGAATTTTAAAAAATGTAACATAATGTTTACCCTCCTTTCCAATGTATCTGAAATTGGCTTTTTAAAACTTTTATCACAATAAAAAAATGGAAATTTCTGAAATTTCAATTAATAACTCAGTGGATAGTAAATTTGAAGATAACACAGTTATAATAAAATATTTATATTTTATGAAGGTATCTTTATGAAATAATATATTTATGAACAATATTTTTACGAAAAAAATAAATTTTATGAAGTGGGAAATCTCATTAGAACAATATATTTTATGAAATATTCTTCATTTAATAAATGCTCGGAAATGAGGAACATATCTTACACCTGGAAATTGATTACAAACACTCAAACAACGCTTTTGTATAAATGAAAAGAGAAAAAAAATAATCTGAAATACATCGTAACCACATTTTGCTGAATTGTATGAAATCACACTCTGATAACTGAATTGAAACTGTACAGATGTGTAAAAAGTAATTTTCAGTTACTGTCGTTTATTTTAAAACCAGCATTTTTAATTTGAAAAATAAAAATAATTTAATGGTTAATAGTTCAAATATAGAAAAGAATCCTTGAAGAGAATTTTTAAGTGATATATTCTAGTTTCTGTATAACATGCGAACTATAAACGAATATTAGTTGAAAGAATTCAAATGAGATGAAATTATTAAACATGTTATTAAAACAAAATGCAATAAGAAATGCTGTATATTTTTACCTTTACCTTCAAATGAGAATTTTAAAACATTGAGCTATCTAAATTTTTAAAGTAAATTATGACTGCTAGAAAATTTCTGCACTTGATTGGCTTGGGTTAGGAATGCTGCAATAAATTTAACATTATGAAATATGTTAATTTCTTTTAAAATAGATATATTTCATCATTTTCAAGATAATTTTAAGCTGGGTGAAAAAATTCTAATTTGTGTTCAGGTAATAACTCACTCAATACTGTAGGTCAATTTGTTGTTTTCCGAAACTGTGAATTTTGAGTAATGTGGAAAAGGTAATGGAAAACAAAATAAGTTGTATTACTTTAGCTTTAAGAAAGAGAGAGAATTTTTAGGCTAAAGAGTTCATTATTTATAATTAAAAAGGGTTTACATTTTGTGATGCTTGAATTCTGTTAGGATTTAAAAATTGTACATTTCAGAGCTAAATGTAATCGTGCATTTTGAGTATAACTCAAAAAGGATGGCATTTGGGTATGCATATTTAGAGTAATATTCAAACACAATAATAAATGAATGTGGTGCACATACAATATTACAAGTGTTAATTTTATTTTGCCATTTTATAGTCCTAAGTGGTCCTTTATTATTATGGTCTTACAGTAGAAGAAGATATGGAATTAAGACTAAAGAATGCATTTTTCTAAAAATAACACAATTATCAATTTTGGTTGGCTATCCAGTTCAAAGCTTGACTCCAAATTCTACATTTAATATTTAACTAATTTTACAGATATTTTGTTTTCTGAATGTTATGGAACTCCTATTGCTTTATTTTTATCATTCATTTACATTATTTTTATCATTAATTTACATTATTTTTATCATTCATTCAACTTAAGAACTTGGCAAAAGTAGTAATATTTAACATGATACACAGTGACCTATAACAAATGAAATCCTAAATACATAGAAGTGTCTTATGCAGGTAAAATGCGCTTTTTCCTTAATAGAGAAAAAGGGCAAAAAACTGTTCCTTCCCTAAATCATTGTATAATATATCGCGTCTCATGTTGATTTCTTTGAAATTCTGTGGATTCCGTTATATTTCCTTTTTATATCAATGACGAATCAAAAAAGGGGGGAAAAAGGTTGCCGTTGAAAGATCTTGGCCTATTACTTGCTGCATGATTATATTGCAAAATGAAATGATGCAACAAGAGAAGAAAACAAGTTAGAATCGTCATTTTCTATGCACAATTCCTTACTTTAGAACCAGTTTCTTTATCGATATCCACAAATAAATAAGCATATTCAAAGTAGAATAAAAATGATTTTTTTTCTTACCTCATCACATACTCTAGAACTTCGTAAAATTAGGGCTATATGTAGTTATTGTATAGCAATTATTTTAATATTTTAGCGTACTTAAAGAATAATTAGAGATATAACATATATTTCCGCCATTGCGTAATGAATTTTGTAGTGCATTTAAAATTTTACCCCACAAGAAAAAACTGCTATAAAGACACATTAAACTTAAAAAGAACTGTAATAATGAAATTTTGCCTGGATAAATATTTCCTTAAAAATCTAACGGAAGCTTTACATAAATGCCTACATATTTAGTCAAATTTAAGTATATTAAAATATTACAACATTGTAAATTTTATCATTTCTAAGTGAAACATTACCATTAGATGTTTTCAAAAATGTTTCTCGGTTCACTATACTCTCTTTTTAGCAGTAATTTGCCTTCTTTCAGTGATAATACACGTTGAAGACATCTCATTAAACGATAAAGAGTATATAGATGTCACTGACATTGAAAGCCAAATTTCATAGCCTTTGCAAAGAGGAAAATTCTGAAAAACACTTAGAAAAGGCATAAATGCACTTTTATATTCATTTTACTCCACTGCAAGTATAGTAGATAGTTTAATACTTTTATCTCTATCTAGAAATACTTACAATTGTCATAAATGTTCTATAAAGATTTTCTGAAATATTTGAGGTTATTCTAAATTATATTATTTGTTTGAACATAAATTAAAACATAAAGAAATGAATAATTTAGCATTGATAATTTAGCATAATGAAGCATTGATGTATCTGGAAATTAAATGTATACATTTAATGTCAAAAATTTCCAGTAATTTCTAATGAAATTATTGTTAAAGCAAAGAAGGTTTATTTAACCCAACTAAAAATGGGCTTCTGTATTAGTAGCAAATAATTTTAAAATCCTTAATCTCATTTTTTCTTGTTTCTGGAACTCAATTTTATGTGCTTAAGAATATATAAATATCTATTGACAAAATATAAATATAAATAATCCAGCTTAAAAAGATATATCAATTGTTCAAAATGCACATAAATTTTTATTTTTTATTTTTAAACACACATTTATATTTCGTAAGAAAAATTATTCTATGTAATTACATAAAAAAGGAATAAAATATAAACATTAAGAAGTAAATGCTTTATATTCAACCATATAAGCGGTAAAAAAATTCCTTTTAACAGATTTCATAAAAAAAAAATAAATTAGGGATCTTTCAGAATTCAGTAGTTTAAACTAACTATGCAGGATATAGGATATGAATACCAACTACGCGAAAAAAGACTATTAGTTCTATATTTATCTTTATTTAAGAAGACTTCAAAAATCTATAGTAATGAGAAATGAAAACCTCACAAAATATGGCCAAAGCAAGCTACACTTTTTAGAGGAAATGTAACTAATAGAGACATAGATGTATAGAAAAATGAATGCAAATTAAAACTGGAAGAAATTCATAAAATAATAAATAATTCTAAATCTACAGAGGACGTATCTCAATTTAAATCTAAGCCAGATGTTTGGAAATGTATCTCAAGCCTTCGGCATAACTTTTTTTGTTCTATATCTCTTTTAATCTGTCTGCTTCATGTATCTATTATAGTTATTTATACTACCCCTGTTTCTAAGTAGAGTATTACAAAAACAAAAGATGCAATTACTTTCATTTGTTGGCTTATTTGCATAAACCAACTGCGGTAAATGAACGTGATGTCATTGAGTCAAATAGTACAGATAGATATAATATGTTCATACAAAATAGAGAAAAAAAATGAGAGTGAATCTCCTAAACTGATCAGCTCTTGAAGATATAGATTAACATAGTATAGCAATAAGAAAAATTAAATAAGTTTATAATAATATTAACTAAGTTTTAATGATTTTATTAAATTTTTTTTATAAAAACAAAAGGAATCATAATAATTCCTAAAAGTATCGGAAAAGGAGAACACATCTTTTGAAATGCCTTTAACCCCTGTAGGAAATTATCTTTCCTTTTGAATATTTCTTTATTCATACTTTACATTAATTTACACTTATAAAACCAAAATTCAAATATACATTTAAGTTATGTTTTAAAGAATTTTTAATAGTGTAAAGCATTTCTATCGAAGTAAAACGCGATGTGCACAGTATTACGCTATCTAAGCATTCTTTATATTTAATATAAATTTAATATGAGAAGAAAGTGAAATATAAACTGAAAATCTGCACTATCTGATAAATAAAGATTATGAAACTTTTGACAGGAACAAATGTTGTAGAAATGATGGATAGCTTCTTGAAACAAAAACAAAAAAAACGTATCCTTACATTATTTTTAAAAGGCTAGTATACGTATAGGGCACTTTATATTTTAAACGAATGAAATTCAAACCATGTTATAGAATTTAATACTGAACTTTTCTCGATTTCCTTACAAGTATTAAACCAATTTTTTATAAAATAAAAAATACTTAGAAATAAATTTTTAGAAAAAATAAACGCTGCTTTAAACTTAAGGTATCCGACTACTCTTGCGAAACTATTTTTTTTTTAAATTGAGATATGGGGATTTTTTTTTTTTGTGATTTTTAGATTTTCTTAGTACATTTTAAGAAAATAATGCCAAAGTTAAAAAGATGAAAAGAAATTATTATTACTAAAATGAGAAACAACTGGTAAAAATTTACAAAAGATAACATAAACGGTGCAGATTCTGTAAAAAAAGTTTATGAATAAATTTTCAATTATGATGAGTTGCTATGTTAATCATTTTTGAAATCATTTTCATGATAAGAGATATTTTAATTTTACAAAAAATAGAGCACTTCATCTTAGTTATTATATGAAATTGCTTATAAAACAGTTATTATATTAGCATAAGGGACTATAAATTTTTTAATAAAACAGTGATTGATAAATCTGAAAGTTAAAACACTTCAACGATTATACAGAGCATACACAAAAAAATTCAGTTAATTATTTTCAAAACATTTATAGCAATCCCTGTCCCCGTTTGAGCATTTAAAAAATGTTTCGAGTAAAAAGCCTTTTAAAGTATCATGACATCTGCTTTTACTAAGACACTTGTAGTTTTTGTTCTGGTGACCAGAAAATAACAAACTTGGTATTTTTATAAAACTAATAAGATGGTGTATAAAATAAAATAACTAAAAAGTTCGTCCAATTTTGACAAAATTCACAATTTTAGGGTAGTCAGATAGCCTAAAATCAGATTTAATCAACAATTCTTATGTAATTAGATTTGAGGTAAAGTATTGATCTACATATAGCATGCATTTTATAACTTCATAGTAACATTTTTCATAAAATATGTTATCACATATAGAATGATCTTTGAGCATGTGCTATCATGTGTTATATGCATTAATGCGTGGTTGCCTTATTTAATTTTAATGAGATAAGTTACAAACTTTTAGGCTGTGTAAGCGGATAGTTATGGTCTTGAATTCGTAACCACTGTTGTTTCTGTCAAGTCATTCAATAAGCCAGTGAATAAAAGCTAATGTTTGATAAAGCTGTAAAGATTTATCTTAAATTGGCGTAGTGTGGTGAGTGAAATATCAGTTCAGTTGTTTATTCTAATTGTTTGGCTACGACTTAGAATAATATCAGTCACCAACAATCCTAGCTGACTATCCTTCAAATGTTCCTTTGGCAAAAAATGTAATTTTAATTCTTTAGAATTGCTTCTTCCAGGCGCGCGCGCGCGCGCTCTGGATGCAAATACTACATATAAAATATATATCTTGTTGAATTTTTTCCCGCCAGTTCATTTTTTTAAAAAAATATCACTTTTATTATTTTCGTTCTCCCCCGGGGATTCTCTGCCTGAGGAAATAGATATTATTTTCAAAGGCCTCAGGGAGGATAAACTCTTCGACTTGATCTCATCGATTATTTCAGTTTAAAGCTCGTTTATTCTAAGTATCCGCTGATGATTATTAGAGATTTAAACTTTTATATTTAATATTCAAATTTTTCGAAAACCCTGAACTATACTGAACTAAATGCTGATTAAAACCTGGTATGGGTCCGTTGTCTGTTATAGCCTATCGATTTATTTTCCTTTTACATACACGTTTAACGAATAGGTATTAGAAAAAAAAGTTTTTTTAATAAACTCCAAATGGTGCTATTTATAACACTATTTACCACTCTAATCAGTACGGTCTTAAAGAAAATACTTGTTGTATAGATTATATCCATAGTTTACCCACTAGAACTAAATATGTTTAAAAGAGAGAACAATTACAATACTTCATTAATATTAATAGACATCCAAAGTGCTTTCTCTAATATAAATTGATCGATATTACTATTTCGTATTTTTGATTAATATAATGTTACAAGTAATTTTTTTTCTCAGTTTTATTTATTCCTATCACATTAAAGAAAATTATTTATTACAGCCATATTGTTTATATTGAACATCCCATTTCCAAAGATTGTCCACAGTGTCAGGGTATCTTAATTTAAAACAAGCTTTTATCGACGATCTATCTGCAGTTTCAACAGGAATAAGTAATTTGAGCCAAATAGTAACTAGATTAATAATAGTTAGATTAATAATAAATATTAACAGTCTCTAGGTGGGCATTTTAATTGAAAAAAAAGCTATTGAAATTGTTTTCTGACTCCCTTAAAATCATGGCTCTGAAGCACGTGGGGATTGAATTTACAAAGAATTCTATTTTAGTTTTTTTTAAAAATTAATAGAGGTTCTGTGAAAATTATTAAAGATGCAATATATTTAGTTATAAAAATTTATAATTTTCTCTCCTGTCCATTGTATATTAAAGCATTATAGAGCGAAAACATAAATTATCCATTCATTTCAATAAAGTCCCGAAATTTAATTTGCCACATAACCATTATGTTCTCAAACCGTGGTACAATAAAGCTGTTGAGGATTATTATCCAAGATGTGGAATATGGCGTGGTACACTCATTTCTCAGAAAATAGTTTAACTGAAATCCAAACAGCTAAAAATAAATTATTTACTAAAATAACTAAAACATATCACACATTCTGCCGATGATCTTAAATATAATATCCTCCATAAATCTCTTAACTTTCAAAAACTTTTATCTCAAATATTGAATCTGGAATCAATTCAGTAATATTTTCTTTTGAAAACAACCTATCAAACAATATCGATCTCAATATTTTATTGCATGATGTCAGTCCTATTCATTTATTATATTCATTTATATAGTCAGTCATTTATTATATAAACATTCGAAAGGTGCTTGGAAGTGGAAGGTGAATACAGATAGAGCCAGGGTTGATTCCAAGATTAGTTTCACTCTGTGTATCTTTTTCAAACAAATGCTATAAATTAAACTTAAAACATATAGCAGCTTTTCTTTTTTTTGGGGGGTTCTCTGTCAAACAGTATCTAATAAGGACATATTTTTTTTATTCTAGAGGGATTTTGAAAAAAAGTGTTTGTTTTAAATCCTTTTTCCATAATATATCAAACGAACCCATTATATTTAAATTTAATTAAAAACAAGCTTTTTATACCAAAACATTCATATTAAAATCAGTTACTGTAACGGCATTGTAGATTAATGTGCTAAACTTGTAACTTTAGAAGTTGGAGAGAAGGTTATGTATCGCTCGCCTATAAGACATATATTTTATTTTTTTAAATAAACTTGAAGAAAATTGGGAAAGCTTCTGGACCAATTCCAACATTTTTTCCAAGGGTCAAAAAGCTACCGACCCGTAATATAAAAACCAACCCTTATCTTACGCCCATTTTACTCTTTTAACGAACCATAGATGATTTTTATACTAATTCCGTAAATTTAAATTAAAAATTAACCCAAACTGTGCCTTCCTGAATCTATTGGGATTGCAGATCATTATGCGTTTCTCTGCCCTTTTCACAAAAAATAACACCTTATTGAGCCACCATAACTTCTTAAGATATGGCTTAACCTTTAAGTTAAAAATTCAAATATTCATGATAAGTTAATTTTTTTGTTTTAAAATCTCAAAAGATAGCAAAATTCAATAGGTTTTGTTTTCTTTCATTATTCACTTTTTTTTAAATCTCTCGGGCACTGTGTATTTTTTATTTCGTTTTATTTCTTAGTACAGATAGTTTTTCTCTCTTTTTTACTTAGAATCTAATTATCTATTTACTTGAATATTTAAATTTTATCTTATATTTTCCTATTTGACCCTTTTTATTTTAAGCTGTATTTTGTCCCTTTTTATGGTAAATGCATTTCTTCTATTTCTTATTTTGCTGGTTCAATTGCCTGTATATTTATTTGTAAAGGGGGGCATGCTTCAATTTTTTTTCTTTAAAAGTTTTATTCACATATACATTTGTGAGTTTTTGTATATATATATATGCTGTAAATGTTTGTGGAATATATAACATAATCTTAAATCCTTTAGGTGAATGATTTGTTTCCAAGGGCTTGGTGATTTATGTTTTAAGATTAGAAAGGGAAAAAAAGTATTATTAGGTATTAATAAAAAAAATGCCATTTTACCAAATGGTTATTGTTTCTCTGCTTATATTGAAACAATTTTATGTATATATTTATTATCTTATTTTTGTATTTGATTTTTTGTACTAACTACACATTTATTTTACAGATAAGAAATTTGAATGGAATTTTTCTTCTCTTCATCATTCCTTTGCAAATTATAAACTATGTGGCCTTGTAGTAATTCCCGATTAAAACAACTGACTGGAACTATTTCCAAACACTCTATTTATCACATATTACAGTATAAGGTCGTTTATCCGAATGTTTATTATCCGGAGCGTCAAATATCCGAACCAGAGTCCGGATACGTTTTTGAACAATGCAATGCTCAGCAGTTGTTTCGCGTGAGGCCAAAAATGATGGAAAACCCAAAGTGAAGGATATTTGGGTAATTTCAGTGGTGAGTGATTTGGTAAACATCTGCACGGAATATTAGGTCAGTTTGTTTCCAAATGAAGGGATGTATACGTACTCTTTTGTTGAGTTGTGAACTGCTATGGCTTCGAATTCAAAACGGAAGCGCAATGTTTTCAACATAGAGACAAAACTTGAAATATTGAACCGTCTCGCGAAGGGAGAAAATGGAGTGTCTCTAGCACAGTTTTATAATGTTGGAAAGTCAACAATTTCTGTCCGGTTTCAAATACTGTATGGATCGCATTCGGTTTTCAGTTACCTGAACAATTGCGTATCCGAACGGTGTCCGGTCCCAATTGATTGGGATAAACGACGTTCTACCGTATTGTGATATTAATAATGTAGTACACGTCACATACTGTTCATAAAAATAATAATTCATCGATATCATTATTTTCCAATAAATTATTTCTTATTCACTCTAGTTATGTTCAGCACATTACAGTTTGATTTCAACATCAAATCAGAATTCTTAAAAAGAAAATAAATATTATCAAAATATTAACTGTCTATAACTAATTATTTTTGTTTTCCCCTCTATCTCTCTATCTCAATATACACTCAAGAGCCAAAACATTATGACCACTTGTAAATAACGAATTGGCCCACCTTTGGTGCGCAACACAGCTTCAACCCGCCTTGGCATGGATTCCACAAGTCCTTGGTAGATGGCCGGAGACAGATTGTACCAGATGTTTAAGCAACGGTCAAGCAAATCCGAGATATTGCGAATTGGTGGTCTTTGAACTCTGAGCTGCCATCCCATGACATCCCAAATGTGTTCTATCGGATTGAGATCCGGTGAGTTAGGCGGCCAGGACATTAACTGGAATTCAGAATCATGTTCCTGGAACCACTCCAACACAATTTTAGCCTTGTGACACGGGGCGTTGTCCTGTAGGAACATTCCATTTCCAGCTGAAAAAACAGAGGCCATGTAAGGGTACAACTGGTCCGCCATTATGTTCAGATACTCTGTAGCATTCATGGTCTGCTCTACCTCAACCACGGGTCCCAGAGACGCCTAAGAGAACGTCCCCCAAAGCATAATACCGCCACCACCAGCCTGTGTATGACCTACTGTACATTGAGGGAGCACCTGCTCTCCTGGAAGACAGTGTGTCCTGACATGACCATCAGCGTGATGAATGACAAACCATGATTCATTTGATCAGGCAACTCTCTCCCACTGATCCATGGACCAGTCGCGATGTTCCCGGGTCCAGTGCAGGCGCAGTTGGCGATGACGCTTGGTCAGCAAAAGCACACGAGTGGGACGTTTGTTGCTTAGCCCCATATGCAACAGTGTCCGCTGAACAGTGTGCTCCGATACTATTCTACTTGTCTCTGCATTGTATTGGGCTGTCAGCTGAGCCACTGTCTGGCTCCGGTTTTGCTTCACCATGCGAGACAGTTTCTTACGACCTTTTTCTTTGATAGCGTGTGGGCGTCCAACACCACGTCGTCTACTGCTGTTTTCACCGTTAATTCATCCACTTTGCATAAGTACTAACAACTGTAGATTGCGAGCAACCCACGAGTCGTGCAGTTTCGGAAATACTTTTTCCACGCCTTCGAGCCATTACAATCTGCCATCTATCAAAGTCGTTTAGATCCGCAACCTTTCTCATCACACAAAGAAGTAAGTGAAAGAATGATTCTTGAGATTCACCAGTAGCAGTTAAATACCACTTCCCCCTGATCACGTGCCTTACACGTCATCCAGGTGAGTTAATTGCAAAATGTATGGGTGGTCATAATTTTTTGGCTCTTGAGTGTATATATGTGTGTACATGATGTCCTAGGATCATTGGGACAAACTTTAAGAAGAGGCAGGTGACATTACAGGGCTTCAGATTAGCATAGCAACCCATGGTTGGAAATGTCTTCCTTCTGATCTGAGTTTCGTTGTTCACAACAGCATTTAAAGAAACAGACTTGCATTTTTACAAACATTTGAGCTGTCATCGCACGCAAAGGAACATGAAAAGTTTTACAAATGCCGTGCTGTCAAATATGCACCTTATTTACATATTGGCAAAAGTAAATGCACGAGCAGCAGAAAGATTTTGCACGAAAGTACCCCCAAAGAAATGCATCGGACTACCGGATGTTTGCTAACTTGAAATATAATTTGTGTGAATATAGATTATTACAAGGTAATGGCACAGAGAGGGTAGGCCATGCAGTCCAACGGGTCACGGTATAAAACACATACGTGGAACAAAATATTTTGAAAATCGTTCGAGGGAATCCGATTATCATGTTGGAAGTACGAGTGACTCACGATTTACCCTCATTCTATGCCTATTACCTCGTAATCATTTATATTCACACAAATTTTAATTCAAATTATCAAACATCCGTCGATCCGGTGCATCTCTCTGTGGATACCTTTTGCAATACAACCTTTCTGCTACCCGTGAATTTCTTTTAGTCAATCCGTAAATCAGGTGCATATCTGCCAGTTCGATGTTTGTAAAACTTTCTATACTCCCCTGCGGGAGATGGCAGTTTAAATGACCCAGGTAATGCAGGTGTTTCCTTTCTTGTGAACAACGCCATGTATCGCGGAACGAATACGCTTCCAACCATGTTAACTCCCCTATCTCACTTTAAAGGTTGTCTCAATGATCTTGGGACACTGTTTTTCTGTATATTATAAAATTTACAGAAACATATTTATTATAATTTATAGACATACAACGCATACCATTATCAATAAATATTATTATAACCTTGTCTCCATTAAGCCTTTACAAAACCGTAACTATTTTCATTACTCTGAGAAATGGGAATGAGAAAATAAAAATCTTATTATTCGTTTTCTAGGGAAAATAATCTATACAGCTCCTAGAAGAAAAATTTTCTGGTATGTTTTAAACACAAAACTGTTATAAAAATCCCAAAACATTTTAAAATATATCGAATTGTTTTAAAACTTCTATTATTGATTCACAACCAACTTTATATACAAAATGTTATATAAGCGGCAGTTATTGTTAAAAATAGAATAAACAAATCATATAAAAAGCGAAATTTACTCTCTATATAGTTATAACTTTAAGGAGATAAATTAAAGGAGATGTATATTAAGAGTTTATTCAAGAATATATTTAGGGGCTTTTTAAAAATCAGCTTTCGTATTTGCGGTTCCATAAAACTGGTTTAAACCATTTCCAATTTATTACATTAAAAAAACCAAGTTATACTTACAATTTTTTGTAGAGGTTCTTCTTATTTTTATTTATAGGAATTCAAGAACACGAAAGAGAAAAACACGAGGTACATAAATACACATATAAAGTTATTAAAGTAAAAAATAACTAACAAAGTAATATTCCTTTAATTTCACAGAAATTACCAAATGTTTTACGTGTATGTAAATTATAGCAATTGTTATTTGTTGATTTACATTTGTTATTTATTATTTTACTCCATTCTTTGTTTAGTCAAATATGACTTTAAAAAGCAAATAAAGCCAAGGGATATATTACTTAGCCACGTCCTTTATTAAACATAAAATCACAAGAAATAAAAAATGAATCATTCACTTACTGGGCTTAATTGTCTTTAAAACATTAAATAATAAGTAAATTTTTCTTTCTTATTCGAAATCTTTAAAAACCAAAGACTTCTATTTTAAGTTTGAGGACTAGAGCAAGTCATTTTTCTCTTCAAGTTTTTGCAAGTTCCTATTTATTGCTATATCCATAGTATTTTTCTTCACAGATCTGTTTTGAGTTTTTTTTCGTTCACTTTTTCGTACCTTATTTATTTTCTGCAGAATATTTCATATGATTAGATAATATCATTTTACTGATAAAAATAAAGTTATAAATTAGTAATATGAGCATTTGTAGCTAATGGTAGAAATTTTCTTGAATATTTCTTCCCAAACTGTCAGTGAATTTTATAAATAGAGCACATTTTTACTTAAAAATCCTTTGTCTTTTCTTTCCTCAATTTCTGTCTCTACAGTCTGTAATGGCATGCATCCAACTATTTTTAAGTTTACAAATAATTTAATTCCCCAAACCAAAATTCAAATATGTATTAAGTTATTAATAATTTCGTGTCTTGTCTGTCATAAGCATTGGTTGTTAACCTGATTGGTTCTAAGACCTTAAGAAGTTCTAAAATTTTGCAACGTTCTTCTCTGGATTCATTCAACATATGAGGAGCACTAAAAGCAGAGTTAAAGCAGCACATTCTTTTAAGCGACACTACGTATCTAGCATGGGATTTAACCTTTTCCCCGCTTTTCACGAGTTGAGCTCGGGCAGGTGAAACGTACCATCCTAGATCATCCCGAGTGTAGCTCGGGCAATGCAATCGGTGTTTCCCTGATAATTTCACTTGTGCTTTTATGGCTTTAAATAATTAAAAAGTCCCACTTTTTTGGTGGAATTTTTTTGCAAAAAGAGCACTCCCTTCAGTTGAGCAGCCTCCTTCACACTTTTCGGAAAGATACTTTGTTGACTGTATTACCCTAACAAAGAAGAAAACTAATGCAACATTACAGAGAGACAGTAAAGGGAAGAAGGTAAGAAAATAAACAAGATTCTACTATACAGATTGCGTTATTGGTTTATAAGCAGTTCAGTGCTTTATTTATCATACACGATCAAACTTTGATTAATAATTTCTTAATCATTAATGTCAATGCAGGAGATGTGAATAAAATATTTGATTCAGGATGAAAGCTAAGTATTTTATGTTTGTATACTCATAGTTAGAGACAATTGACTCCAAAGTCTAATGATTTTTGTCATTCAGAAAGCCAACTTAAAGTTAAATTACCCAGTTATATAAATTGATTGTTTACATTAATTGTAGGTAATTTTGTACGCGAATGGTTCTATTATGCTTTAAAAATATGTATGTTTGTAAATAAGCATAGAAAAACTGACATTTTTTTCATCTGTAATTGAGAAGTAAAATGAACCTGGAAGGGGTTGATTCTTTTCAATACTTACGTTTCACATAATTCTCTATAATGCTTTTTCTAACATGGAATCTCTAAAGAACTTGTAAATTTTTATTTCAAAAGTAAATTTTTCTTATTTATAAATGGAATTGGTAATCTATAATCATTCATGTCAACGGGGATTAACTCTTCACAAGCAACCCCAGACTTGCCATTTTCAGTTGCAACTTGAATTATTTAAATCTGTTTCAAAAAGATTTTTATTTTTATATGTAACATGTAATTTATCAGTTAGTTTACATATGTCAGTAGTGTAAATAGCAGAGTTGAAGAACTGTTGGCGATTGTCAGCAAACATCTTCGTAACAGCAACTCCATTACGTATTTCTATTTTATCAGCTGTTAGATCTGAATGAAAACTTTAAAGCAAATCTAAAGTCAATTTTAACGTTGCTTTAGCATCATATGTACGAATTATCAGTACTCGTTAAATATTTTTTTCAAGATGGTACACGTTGCAATTAAAATATCTTCAACATATTTATAGTCCATTCCTCTCCAACTACACAATTATTCTCCTATAATTCCCCATCAAATATGTTTGATTTATATTTTCTATTTTAATGGTTACATAAATTTAATATAAGAGATTCATTCCTGAGAATTGTTTTGTAGTAAGGAATATCCTCGAAATTGTAATGATTTTCGTATGAACAAGCTTATAATAAGGCTATTAATGAATAATCCATCCAAGGAAGCAAGTCTGGATACAATTCCTTATAAACGAATCCGTTTGAAGAAAAAATTGGTTTAGTGTTCTCAGGCCAGAATCAAATGGTTTGGGGGGGGGGCATAACTTTTTTGTGAAATATTTAAAAATGTGGAAGCTGATCATGGATTATAGTTGGGAAGTTAACATTTTATTACAGCCAGTACAACACTCCTTATAATGTTCAGTTTTTTAAAAAAAAATGATTCCAAACTTCTAACGTTTTGGACAAAAATAATAAATCTAATTATAAAAAAATTGATATCATTAACAATAGAAAATTGCAATAATATCAAAAGATTATGCATTGTTATCTGATCTACTAAACAATAAACATAGAAAATGATTTTGAATTTCGTCTAAATAACCTCAACATACATTTATTTTCACAGACACCAAAAAAAAAACATCAAAGCAAATCGCTTACAAACTTCTGAATTCTGATATATTTGGGCCCATTGGAAACACTTCACGCGAAAATCGAATAGTGCACAATGCATTTACATGTTTAGACAGAATATCAGGTGCACTCACATACCATTTATGCAACTCCTGAAACTTCCCAAACCGCTTTCCATTATAGATAACTTGTTCCACTCGTTTGCTTATACTAAACCATTCTTGTGACTTAATATATACCAATGGTCTTGAGATTGTGTTTCACGGAACTGTTGGGATCCTCAAAGCATATCCAGGGGTCCCACGAATCACAGTAATAAATTGAAAAGAAAATTATAATATGAATGCAAAACGAATTAGTTCACTGTGAAGTTTGAACAGTATCTAAGGTCAGCCTCAAGAATTCTTCAAGTATCTAAGGCTCAGCCGTCAATAAAACCGAAAATTGTGTTCGTAGATATTATTTTCTTTTGTATACTTTTTTAAACTGTTATTATATTATAATAAAGAATATTTAATTTTGGTGGAATATTCTATCTTTACTATCCTAGGTTCCACGAAATAATTTTTATACTCGTTAGTAATCTTTTGAAACCAAATATATATTTTTTTTGGAAAGAAAATGCTATTTTTAATTGTGGGGGGGGGACCATATAACGGAAGGAGAAGAATTAATTGTCGGCATATCAACAATTCGACGTTAAAATCTAAATTTCACAAGCACGTTTCTAAATACAGATTGCAAATCTATAAAAAAAGCACAGTATTTTCACACTGCTTTTCATTTTATTATTATTCAGAAGAATGAATTTAAATAAAAAAGTATTTCTCAACGAAGTGACTAAATTATTTTATAGATTAACATAGAAAACACACATTAAACATAGAAAATTAAATGTGACTGCATAATTTCAACAAACCTTGACTTCAACAGTTCGTGTAACAAAATGCAAACACATATCCCAGTTACTAAAT